>JAZAYU010000077.1:1279524-1372542 GCA_038501625.1 Corbicula japonica
CTTCATACACTGACAGAGCACATTGGTAGGTAGTGCAGTGTGCAAGAACAATAACTCTACCTTGCCGATTTTTAGAGATATTCCACTTTATCAGAATAACTTGATAAATTTTTTCCCTAGCTTAACTCCAAAACTTAAAAGGATTCCTCTCCAGGTAAATTATACGAAAGTACAACCTTCAGGTAACTTTTTTCCGGCGGGGGGATTAACCATGTGTAACATGGCTCTTGTTAGTGTTTGTTTCGCTAGTAAAATGCCAAGTAAGCAGACAGTTGTTATAATTAGACATTACAAAAGAGTGATACATTGTTAGTCGACCTAGTTTGTTTAACCGTTTCCTCCATATATACGCATTTTTACGCATGAGCGACCAGTGTAGATTGTGATCAGTTGGCACATCCATGCCGCCTGGTCACGATCGGCACTGGTCGCATTTTGGTCAGAGATAACCTAACAAATCAAAAAGCGAACAGTGCAGATCCTGATCAGACGGCACAGATGTGCTGGCTGATCTTGATCTAAACTGTTCGCCCTCGCAATTAAGGAGTATCTATGGAGGAAAAGGTTAAATATTTACCTAATTTTTTCATAACATTCAGTTGTCTTGATGCTTTTCTACAGATATAAGCTATATGGCTATTGAAACTGAGCATCAATAGTCAAAGGTAACCCCTAGGAGTTTCTTCACTTCATCTTCACACTTGATTTCAATATCCTGTATCTTAAATATAAATATTAATAATACCTACATGTAAGTCATTTGTTGTTCTACCCATAGCAATGGTCTGAAATTTTTCCGGGTTGGTCTTCATGTGGTTTTTAGAGAACCAATCAATGAGCACTAAACTTTCTTCCTTTCAAGTTATCATCTGCATAATTTTACAGGGTCTCTTTATTAATAAAATCAAATATGTCATTGATAAATATATTAAAGAAAACAGGGCCTAAAATGGAACCTTAAGGCACTCCCTTGACTAGTTTTCTAAAGCCACTGTAAACCGTACCAATTTTTACACATTGTTGTTTGTTTGATAGATAATTTTTAATTAGGGCTCCTTCTGACAAATTATAGTGTTAAAGTTTCAGTAAAAGTAGATAGTGTGGTTAACAGTCAGAGGCTTTGAGGTCCATCAATATTGCAGCTACATACATATTTTTGTCTAAGAATCATTTCCAATCTTCAGTAATTTTGAGAAGAGTTGTATTACAGCCATAACCTGGTCTAAAAGCACTAAGAAAGGGGTTAAAATGTCATTAAAATGGTGCAGTAGCTGATCATAGATGGCTCTCTCATAGATCTTTGACATTACTTTTCTTGTAAACAGGGACAACTTGTGTTCATGTTTTCAGGAAATGATGACTCAAAAAAAGACCTATTTACTAAGTTAGCTAGTCGGTTAGATAATTAATACTGGGCTTGCAAGTTTCAACAAAGGGTTAATATAATTAAAGATAACTTTGAGTCTTTGACAAAAACTTACGTCCATACCAGTATAAAATATTCTCACCATCAGTTGCACGCTACTAATATTGTCCTAACACTTCCAGAGAAAACAGTACATCAGAATGGCTAAAGTGTTTCCTTTGGCGAAGATTACTGGTTGGCGACCTAATTCCCACATCTACCGTAAAGTAATTGCATCAATTGAAGTCACGTGTGGAGCTATACTAGTGCTTATACCAGGTATGTCAGTAAACCTGCTTAATTCAAAGGTACAAGGAATGCATTGCTGTGTGAGAATTTTGTATTAAGTGTTAGATGGGGCCACAAAATTATAATTTATCCATAAACAGTTTATCGTGATTTGCTCAATACCATTTCTCTCAGACTCTATAGTGTTTTTCAAAAAAGATTGAATGTTTCAAACTTGCGCAGCTATTGTAATTAATTTATTTGTCATTGAGAAATTCTGTAACTGTATCTTTGTGATTTTAAGAAAATGTTCAATGTATTATAAATTTCTTATCTTTCTCTTTTCTGTACTTAAAATGGTTTACCTTTTTTATGCCCCCGAAGGGAGGCATATAGTAATCGCACTGTCCGTCCGTCTGTCCATCCAAAATAATCTTGTCCTCGCTTCTTCTCCAAAACCGCTTGAGGGATTTCTTTGAAACTTCACAGGAGTGTTTGTCACCAAGCCTAGTTGTGCATATCGTCAGGAATTTCTGCTCGGATTATTTTTGGCTGAGTTATGGCCCTTTTTAGCAAAATCTTGTCCTCGCTTCTTCTCTAAATCCGCTTGAGGGATTTCATTGAAACTTCACAGGAGTGTTTGTCACCAAGCCTAGTTGTGCATATCCTAAGGGTTTTCTTATCGGATTATTTTTGGCGGAGTTATGGACCTTTTTACCTAACCCTAACCCTTACCCTAACCCTAAGGTAAATTTTGTTAACGCAATAGAGGTTACATTTTTTGTCCGATTGTCATGAAATTTGGTATGAATATTGATATTGATGATTTCTACACAAATTATTAAAATCATGTTGTTAAATTGACCAGGGGCCCCGCCCTGAGGATTTTAATTTTTATTTCTTTTAAATTCTGTTTTTAACCTTTGATTTTCTACAGTTATTAACCAGATTTTGACACAACCTTTATACCATCTTAAAATTCAATCTTTCGTGAACAATTCATTCACTGGTTGTTCAGTGATAAAATTTGAAACAAAAATTTTAGTAGCAGTGTGAAAATTTCAAGTGTCAAAATCCAATATTTCTACCTGTCTTCAGGTATATTTAGGTATGATGTTTACCTGTTTATTGGTACAGTTGCTGGACAATGACCTGATGAACTTTGCTGCTTAGATCTGTGTTATGCAATATTAAGAACTTTGCTCTGGAAGATTTTATAGGGTAAATTTTGTCATTTTATGGATAGTGACAAGTAAACTTTCTAACTTTATAGCGCTTTGAAAATCAGGCTTTCCTGAATATGTTATTCACTGTTTGTAAGTAAAACAACAACAAGAACAACAACAACAAATTTGTAGCACATTCTCAAAATGTTAAGACTAAATTTAAGAGAGCCTTAGATGTATACCAGTGCTCACGCTGGCTGTTTTAAAATAATAGCCACAAAATTTTTGACCAATAAATTAATAGCCAAAGTTTCACGCATTGTTTCCACATTCGTGGGAAATAGCATTATAATTATTTGTTTTGTTTTTAATTCACATGATTTTATATAATTAAGATAACATCTATGTTATTAAGATAAACTGTTTATTAAGACTTTATTAATTTAACCTCAATGAAAATAATTGGCTTCATGTAAAATTACTGACGATTTTGAATAATAAGGCATTCTTCACTTCACTATTGCTGAACAAAAATCAATAGCACTTGCTTTTTCATTTGTATACCAAAAAAGGTCTTTATACTTCAAGACAAGGCAGTCTTAACCAAACCATGTAAAATATTGCATGAAAGTCTGGGCAAAATAATTTAATTCAAGTCAATTTTCTGCTTAGAAAGAGTTTGTATGTTGATGGGTAGTTGCAAAGCCGATTCGGAACTAGATTAGACGTCGCGAAAATGGATGACAAATGTAATTACTAATAAACCAGTAGAAAATTGCAATGTGAAATAACATTGCCAATGCAAACAATAACCAAAGCAGCGGATTAAACACATTTTATGAGAAAAAGTGACATATTTTTTTCGTTAACATCGTTAAAAAAATTGGCAATTCGTACCGCAAATTGTCGTCCTATTCATCACTTGAGATACAGTATCCAGCTAGGATTTTGCTTTGAGAATAGATTAAGAATTTGGCCTGTATTTAGTATAATGTTAGAAAAAAGACCACATAATTTATTCTTATTCTTAAAATATTTTTCTGCTTTGCTAAACATATGATAGGGGAATCCATAAAAGCTATAAATAGGGGTCGCACTAAATGCGGTCCAATTAGCGGACGATATAGAATATCGTTGAAAAGTGCGGACGACATAAACAAAGAAGGAGTGTGAAAACTGCGGACAATATAGCGAATGAAGAACGCCTGTGCGGCCGCTTTTCAATTTTAATAATATACGATGATTCATATATCATGAAAGTAAATAACACTTTATAAAATATGTTATATATTTTATTTTTTTCCTTTTCAATTTTTATCTTTAATAGTAAATTAAACAGACATTTAAATTAGCGAAATAAAAGAATCAAAATAAATAATGACAGCATAAATATGCAAAACAGCTGCATAAATATGAAAAGAGACAAAACCATGTTCTATATAAAATATGTTAAATATTTTATTTTGTTCATTTTCAATTTTTATCTTAAATAGTAAATTAAATAGATATTAAATCAGCGAAATGGAATAATCAAAACAAATGATGGCAGATGAAGAATTATCCTGCCAGATTCACCATAACAAAAGATATGCTGTAACAGTTGCATAAATATTAAAAGTAATAACATGTTTGCAAATAACACAATGTTTGAAACACAATTTACACAAAGAAATTTTTATATTTTATAGAAGTTACCCAATGATCTTTATGTGTATGGTGAATCTGGCAGGATAATTCTTCATCTGCCGGCTGCATGGGAATGTGTGTTGTCCATATCTTCATGTTTTCATTGTATATAGGTACCATTTCCGGTAATTGTAGACCTCCAATTTTATTTCCAAACTGTTTTTTTTTTAAGTTTATTTGCTGCATCAATCTGTTGTGAATTCAGTTTCCCATTTCTTTCATATAAAATATTTTTTTCAACATTTGTAAGTCCGAGATTTTTTATCCATATATCCCGAAAATGAAATATTCGCGGGGTCATGAATTCGCGCAACTGTATTTTTCTATACAGAAACACTTCTAAATGGTTGAATTTCGCTGGGTTGAATTACGCGCTCTTGCCTTAGCGCGAAATACGCGAAAATTAAACCCGCGTGATTAATTCTTTAATCTGTTTTAAAAAGTGTGGCCGATATAGAACATTGTTATACAGGTATTTGAAAGTGCGGACGATATAGATATATAGACATACATCTTTTTGAAAACTGCGGACTACATAGTTTTAAGATATATTCTTGTATCTGTTATTAAAAGTGCGGCTGATATAGAACATTGTTATACAGGTATTTGATAGTGCGGACGATATAGATATATAGCCATACATGTATTTGAAAACTGCGGACGACAAAGATATATAGCCATAATTCAGCTAACCTGTTTTAAAAAGTGCGGCCGATATAGAACATTGTTATACAGGTATTTGAAAGTGCGGACTATATAGATATATAGCCATACATGTATTTGAAAACTGCGGACGACAAAGAAATATAGCCACAATTCAGCTTATCTGTTTTAAAAAGTGCGGCAGGTATAGAACATTGTTATACAGGTATTTGAAAGTGCGGACGATAAAGATATATAGACATACATCTTTTTGAAAACTGCGGACAACATAGTTTTAAGATATATTCTTTTATCTGTTATTAAAGGTGCGGCCGATATAGAACATTGTTATACAGGTATTTGATAGTGCGGACGATATGTATTAGATAGTGCGGACGATATAGATATATAGCCATACATGTATTTGAAAACTGCGGACGACAAAGATATATAGCCATAATTCAGCTAATCTGTTTTAAAAAGTGCGGCCGATATAGAACATTGTTATACAGGTATTTGATAGTGCGGACGATATAGATATATTTAGCCATACATCTTTTTGAAAACTGCGAACAACATATAGTTTTAAGATATAATTCTTTAATCTGTTTTTAAAAAGTGCGGCCGATATAGAACATTGTTATGCATGTATTTGAAAGTGCGGACGACATAGATATATATAGCCATGCATCTGTTTGAATTCTACGGACAACATAGTTTTAGAACACTGTTATACATGTATTTGAAGGTGCGGACGACATAGATACACTTAACCAATGTTCTGACCGATCTATAAGATGATTTATTTCAGCAATTGTATACTGGCGCCTTTTTATAAGGCATCATCTTATAGTTTAATACAACAAATCTTCTAATTTCTAAGGTCATTGTTTGGAAACTGTTGATGATACAGATTTATGAGAGATCTCTACATCACAATAATAAAGGGAAATACGACATCTACTGTTACATGAAATAAACACCTGTTTTAAAATACATTGTATGCCCCCACGGGAAGTGCTAATCTCAATAGGTGTGATTAACAGCGTTATCTTAATGACACTACACACTAATAAAGTTGTAAACTAACAATTTAGTGGCCAACTGACCATAAACTTCAAGCGATATCAAATTGTATCGAAAGTATATAAATGTATGATCATAAGTAAATTCTTACATGTCTAATATTGGTTTTGCATTGGCACTATGTACGGTTTTTATATCCACCTGAATAACCCATAAATCACACTTAAAAAACCTGAAAATTATACTAATAGTATCTAAATTATAACATTAAAGGAAATTAAGAAATTAGTTAGCCGACTTCTTCAAACTGCATAAATCACAAACTTTTCATGTCGCTTTGATCGGTGTTTTTTTTCACAGATTGAAATTTGTATACATGATAATTAATGCCTTAATTGTATTAAATAACCTGTGAATAATATAATTAATGCATAAAAATACCGCAAACAACTCTGTAAAATTATTTATTTTTAAAATCAATATCAAACATTTATTGAGTGATTTTAATATAAAGAGCCATTTAAATAATGCCATGTTATCATAATAATTTATTTATCAAATGTGTTTAAACATTATCGAGTTTCTATAAAACATAATGGGATATTTTCTCTTCTTGTTCTATATTGTCCGCAGTTTTCACAACCCTTCACAATCTATGTCGTCCGCACTTTTCAACGCTTTCTATATCGTCCGCTAATTGGACCGCAGTTTAGAACTAGCCTATAAATAGCAACAGTAACAACCTTAGAATTCCCTTATCATGACGTAGTGGAAATACCCAAAGATTACCGATTACAAACATCAATCATTGACCCGTAGGCAAGGACGCCAAGGTGATTACCTTAATTGACACTTTGTTAGTTCATTTAGGGGATTAACGACCCACAATTATCAGAAATGTGGCGACCGCTCAGGGCAAAGCGGAAGCAAATTAGCTAACAAAATCTTCTCTGTTTTTGGACAATTATTTAATCGCCAAATTTTACCGCCAATTCTTTGAAATAATCGACAAAACCGTACAATTATCGCAAATGGCGACAATGTCGACTGACAGTGTAAGCACTGACTATGTATGTACACAAACTGGCAAGTTAAGGCCACACTTTTTTAGCTCATCTGAGCCGTAGGCTCAGCGTGAGTTATTAGGATCGATCAATGTCCGTTGTCCGTCCGCACTTAGTTAACACACTAGCGGTCACATTTTTGCCTCGATTGTTTTGAAACTTGGTCAGGATGTTTGTCCCAATGATTTATCAGACGAGTTCGAATATGGGTCATCTGGGTCCAAAAACTAGGTCACTGTTACTAAAAATAGAATTTTCTTGTTAACACTCAAGCGGTCACATTTTGCTCAGATTGTCATGAAACTTGGTCAGGATGTTTTTCCCAATGATTTCTCAGACGAGTTCGAATATGGGTCATCTGGGTCCAAAAACTAGGTCACTGTTACTAAAAATAGAATTTTCTTGTTAACACTCTAGCAGTAACATATTTGCTCTGATTGTCATGAAACTTGGTCAGGATGTTTGTCCCAATGATTTCTTGGACGAGTTCGAATATTGGTCATCTGGGTCCAAAAACTAGGTCACTGTTACTAAAAATAGATAAACCTTGTCCAGGCTGTAAATTTGTTATATCTGATTGGATTTCAAAATAACTTGGCACAAATGTTCACCATGACAAGACAGTGTGTTGAGTACAATACCCATGTCGGTTGGTCCAAGGTCAAGGTCACTGTTACTAAAAATAGAATTATCTTGTTAACACTCCAGAGGTCACATTTTTGCTCTGATTGTCATGAAACTTGGTCAGGATATCTGTCCCAGTAATTTCTCGGAGGAGTTGGAATATGGGTCATCTGTGTCCAAAAAACTAGGTCACTGTTACCAAAAATAGAATTATCTTGTCTTGGCTGTAAATTGGGATCCTTTCATCTTTCACATTATATGCATGCAGTATGCTTTGTCTTCCACAAGCATATTTTTCATTACATATGTTTATTTGATACATATGTATACCTATTCGATTTCAAAGCCGCATTTCGGGGGCATATGTCAATTTCAAGTGACAGCTCTTGTTCTTTCCTGTTCTGAAATTGTTTTATCTTTTCCTTTCCTTTACAGGTTTCATTTTTTCCTTCCCTGTACTTAACTGGTTTCAGCTTTTCCTTTCCTGTACTTTCCTGTATTTTTCTGATTTTACCTTTTCTTTCCTGTACTTTCCAGGTAATGTTTAATCATTTCCATTTCTGTACTTGACTGGTTAGATCTTTTTCTTTCCTGTACTAAACAGGTTAATTTTTCCTGTACTTGAATTAGAGATATTTTCATTTTCAGGTCCGTTGAAAATAATTGCAAATATTTTGATGATATTTGTAAATGCCAACGATGTTCTCGCACATTCCCAGATTAAAGATGGATTTCAAAGGATGAGTTTGCCGATTGTGTTTATTCTGCTTTTGACATGTCGTCTGTTCATTGTGTATCAAGAAACTCAGAGGGAAAAGAAACTGTTGAAGGAAAAATTAGCTGCAGAGAAAAATGCAGATGATAAAGAAAGACCAAGTGAAGAAAATACAAGTGAAGATACAACCACTGAGGAGAAGAAGAAGCGATGATGTAGGATGCATGCTAGTCGGACTACAAGTTATTGTAAAGGATAATCACCAACAAAATATTCAGGCTTTGTTAAAACAGCAGGGTTATGGTCGTAAGTGTAAAATATCCTATTCTTTTTATTGTTCTTATAAATACAATTTTTATGAATCTCATGTACTCACTGTATTGCCAGACTTACACATGACCATACAAATTTTTGTTTAAGGCCCTCGATTATTTTGCCAGGCTAAAGCGTCTTTGCTAGGGTCGAAAGCAGACTTGTAAATCATGTCTGCTTTTGATGTTACACTGATGCTATAACTCTGTCTACCTTGTATGGTGCAGAAACAATTACATTGTTGATATTCTTAATATCTAAATTGAATATACATGTATCAACCTCTTTTTAAGATAAACTTTTCTTTCAAATTATTGTGACAATTTAGAAAATGCGAAGATAGTTTTGGAGGCTTAAATGTTATGTTTTAGATAAGTATTTTTTATGTTTTTCTACACAGAATATGCCTTACATTTACAGCTGAATGATAACTGAAGACAACAATAATCAATCATTGCATCTATGAAAATTACAGTATACTAAAATACCAAAATACAGATTTATTAAGTATGGGCCATATTTTTGTCAATTTTGGTTTGTTTTAGAATAGAGGTCTTTCACATTGTTGTGCCCATGCGTCGTACGCCACGTTAGGTGCGGAAAATATTGGTTTTATCCTAAACTGACAAGTGAGGGGGCATTTAACTGTGTCACTGCTCACAGAATGAACAGACATGATCACGGTGTCGTCTTAAAGCTAATGATAAATTATAATAATAATTATGATAAAGCATAATGAATTCGAGTTTTAGAATTTCCGAATATAATAGGCTTAAAACGTCTGGTCGGCAAGATTTGACTGTGAAAAGCATAAAACAATCAAAGACGTGTTTGCCACTTTGAATCAGGAAGTCTTATATGAAAACAAATACATTGTGGATTACACGTTACTGCATATTTTCCACAGACCCATATATAAGCGTATCGAGTTTTTCTGACAAAATGCGTTTACTTCAAGAAATATATTTTATGTTACATGATCTCTCTAAATTGGAGGTAAACGGATGAATTCAGCAATGTATCATCGTTGTATTCAACGCCCGTTAAGCTTTCTAATTGTGTTTACTTTTTTTTTATTTCGTCAAAACATATGTTTAAAACTAACATTTACTGTTATATTTCGTATATTTCTTTTATCAGTCCTTGATTTAAATGTTTATGTTTAAGAACTAGAATTCATACTTTGAACACGACCGTGTTACTGTTTATTGTCCCTATATATTTGACACAATATTCCCATTTCCCATTCTGACCAGAAAATGATGGTGACATATTGAGGTGCGAAAACTTGTTTGGCATCTGACATTTGAGGAGACATAATTCTATTTTACTTTCAAATGAAATTAATTATCTCAGATCATCAAATTGAAAGTAACTGTTATTGTCGCTTCTAGCTTACTTTTCGAATACCTAAAAATTGCCATGAGTTCAGTCCCGTATTTCTATAACTATATTTTGTAGCATTGAAATGGACAAAATGTAGTAGTGTATGTCTTATTCGTGTTATTATAAAAATCACTTTTTTAAATCGTCAGCCATAGTAAATAAGACATTAGTTTAAGTCGCATTTCATGAATATATCAAAAAACAAAAGACGCAAAAACGCGCATCAAGTCGCCGACGAGCGACATAAGAAATATGTGTCTCATTCCACAAATAATTATAGCGTTACCAAAAATGCCATAAAACGGTAAAATGTCCCATAGTGTTCGTCTGAATTGCAATTATACACATCATATGGAATTCATTTTCAGTAAACAAAATTCACGTGATTATTTTCATAAAAAAATCAAACAAATCCGTTGGATACTCGCATCCTGAAAACATCGCGATGAACACTGTTAAAATGCGCATAACCTTTCTTGATGTTCTTGTAAATGATCATAACATTTTTGTAAATTCTTCTTTATTTGACTGAACTCACTTATTTATAAATTTGAAATAATTAATCAACATGTTCTTAATTTTATAATCTCTTAGTCATATTAACATAGTAAACAATGCCCCCTCGCTTGCAGTAATCGACTAATTATGATCTTCAATTTTAGAGAGCGCTAAGGGGAAGTAACAATATGAAAGAACTCTATTCGTTTCTATTGGAACATTTTACTATGATATAAATAATATTGTTTCTGTCAAAATGTTTGTAGAGATGAATTTTATGATTGAATTCTAAATTAACTTTGTTTAAAATATAGACTTGGTATGAATGTTGTAAAAAACATACAACTTGTATTTTATAATCAAATCCATTTATATCAGTGCCAAAGGTTATAAAACTGAGCATGGAAACCAGTCTTAAATCTCAAGCATCTAATTGGCTGAAATGGTGACAAGTCGCCACTGCAGCCAATCAGATGCTTGAGATTTGAGATTGTTTCCAATCTCAGCTTTATAACCTTCAGCCCAGATTGTTCGTCTATTTGTTTTTGTTTGTCAGCTCAGTGGATATTAGTGTTTTTGTTTTATTTTATGTGTTGTATGATATTAATGTGGGCATTGTTTAATTCCATCCACAAACTTTACATTTAAGCAACTACATGTATTTAAAGAAGTATTTAGGTGTTGTATTGTGATAAATAATGTTTATATACATTAATGTCATTATTTTATTTACAGACATTCATTTATATTTTGTTCAAACAGCAGATTTTCATTGTGTTTTTGGTAACAGGTATGAATATAAACTTGAACCAGGATCCTGTCATAATTCATGTAGAATTTTATCTCTTAGTCACATGTGAAAACAGTATTTTCTGTTATTTGACAGTAGATATTTCAAATTATTACACCTCACGTGATTAGTTTACTATATAGCGTAATGTGACGTCACAAGGAGATAATCGCTTCTGTCACATATGCGACAGCATCATGTCACCCTCGCGTGGATCTAAAAATAAATATCTTGGAAATCCGATTACAAATTAACTTCTACGCATGCGTAATTGACCAAGGGAGATAAACGCATTTTGATCATTATTTGTAGCCGCTTATTGAGCATTATTGATTTTGGACTTCCGGCGCTTGATTTTGTTCCCAAACAAAATTTGGTCATAGTTAAGATCTCTAAAAAAACAAATGTTTGGTGTAATAAAATGAATATCACATCCCATTGGGGGAAACAGTACGAAATGTTAACCCTTGAGAAGGTAATGTCAACCTCGGCTAACGCCTCGGTTGACATTACTTCTCTCGGGTTAACATTTCGTACTGTTTCCCCCAATGGGATGTGATATTTATATAATTGTTCTGCTTTCACAACAAAACATTGAATTACTGCAGTGATAATATTGCAAATAGGCAGTTACAAAATAGCTGAATTCTTTATTTAATGACTCCAAAATGCAGTTGCAAATACCAGGAAACTGGCAAAATAAAACATTGCATGTAAGTTCTAATGTCTGCCCATCTCTAACTTAATCATATACCGATTCACAAATCTATGAAAATGGATTTTACTCAAAAGTACAGGAAAGAAATATGATCAGTAAATATTTTCTAGCAGTATGGATATCATGTGCTAAGGTAAATAACTCTTTGTTAAGGGTCATTGACAGGGATTCTAAAAATTTCAACAGGCTGGACATCATTCTATCTTCAGTGAAAATGTGCTTACGAAATGTCAGAATTTGTGGAGAAATTGGTCCTGTGGACCCACAATTTTC
Organism: Corbicula japonica; assembly: GCA_038501625.1. Lineage (NCBI taxonomy): Eukaryota > Metazoa > Mollusca > Bivalvia > Venerida > Cyrenidae > Corbicula > Corbicula japonica. The sequence goes on from JAZAYU010000077.1 coordinate 1,292,058, forward strand.
ATGAATTGTAACTATGTAAATTGTTTTACAGCTTATTTGCTATAAACCTCTCTTGTGTATGATACGTGAATTACTTATGACTAAGATGATATGGGAAACTGATGAACACATTTTAAAGAGAGAAGAAAAATGCACAAGACATAGGTGACCCAATGTCGGTGTAAATAGTCTATTATAGCACCAGTTTCCGACTGAGGTTATGAAAATTTAGAGTCTCTGTTCATTCATAATTTCAATTCTTATTCAGCAGATGTGCATGTCAGTACACAAATAATGCTGTCTGGGAATCATTTCTATTTTAAGTGGAAGCAACTCCCTAACTACGGATAGCAGTGAGCAGTTGTTCAAACTGCTTAAAGTCAATGCATAGTTACCCAAAATAGTTGTATGACTGTGCAATCTGTGCATCGTAACCCTTTACTCAATATATTTGCATTTTAACATGTGTGCAACAAGTGTAGATCCCGATCAGCTGGCACATCTGTGGCATCTGGATCTGCACTTGTCACATCTCAGTCAGAAATAATGTAATGAAACAAACAGTGAAAAGTAAAGATCCGGATCAGATTACACTGGTGTGCCAGCTGATTAGATTTCTACACTTCTGGTCGATGCAATAATGGTGTATCTTTGGAGAATATGGTTAATTAGTTCACATTTTATTCTGTTTATGTATTTGATGTTGTCTCTTGATGCAGTCAGTATTTATTTGTAGCAACATGTTTTTGTTTGTTTTTATTTTTATATACAATCATTGATCTCTATTGAGCATAATGTACAACTTTAGATGTTTTATAAGTTATTTGTAAAAATTTATGTTAGAATTGCACATGATATTTTAAAGCAAATTAGCACTCATTTTGAAGTAAAGGTGTATGTAGAAATGTTCATTTGTTACTGCCATATTTTGAACAGTGGTTGTGTGCAGTTTTGGTGTCACAGATCCAACAAGGGTTGGGTACATATAGTAATTGCCAGGCTTGTCTGTCCTTGGGTCTGCCCATTCATCCATCCTTCCTAACAAATCTGGTTTATAAAACATATCTTAGCAACCCCTGAAAAACTTTAATTGAATTACCTAAGAGCTTTTACCTCTAAGGTAGAGAGTAGCTTCCAAGAACCAATGCCCTATGTGAAAGGTTAAGGTCACACTAAGTTGTAGTTAAGGTATAAAATTTATACCTTAACTAAAACTTAGTGTGACCTTAACCTTATATTTATTAAATATGCATAAAACTAGTTTTGTAGCATAACTGCATAACTTTTCAACCTTAAAAAGAGACTTCAGTAAACCTAGTAAACAACACCTCAATGGGACTGAGTGATGCAATAAAATGCATGCCTTACCTCAAAGGTCAAGGCCATACTTTAGGGTGAGGGTTAAGGAAAAAACTTTTGCAAAATTACAGTTTCTAGTGCACACAACTAATGTAAAGGACTTAAGTCAGACTCATCAAAATGAAACAAAATTTAATGTCTAAAAACCATAACCATACCTCAAAGGTCAAGGTCACATTTAATGATTATAGATCAAAATGTATGCTTTCAAGCTTCTGGATCATAAATTTGCGACTGTTAAGAGATCTCATTCAAACTTTACAACAATGTTAACCTAATAAAACAGTGTCCTGTTAGAGAACTATGGCCCTACCTTCAAGGACAGGGTAACAAATTGGGTTAATAGGTCAGCGTGTGAAAAATTCATTTCAGGAGTATACCATGGCAATCCTTCAATTTCAACAACTAAACTTAAAACTTAAAAAATACATAATATATATAATACTGCCTATGATTGATTAGTATGTTGGGCCTTACCTTCTGCGCTATCTTGTTGAAGCAAAAGGTAAATCTGCCAAAGGTCAAGGTCGCAGTGACTTAAATAAAAGTTGTTTCCTTTCAATAACTGAAAAAGAATTGTTGTTCAGTGACCAAACTTGATTAGAAGATTGGTCATGAAAAAGAGATAACTGCTTGAGTAACTTTGTAATAAAACTGCCAGATGTGAAGGTGGCTATGACCTTCAATTGAAAATTGGCATCCTTTCAAGAAGTAAAGAAAAGTTGGAACTGCAGTCTCCAAACTTTATAGGAAGATTAGTCATGACAAGTAGATGACCATATCCGTTTAGATTCAAAAGAAGCACTAAAGAATGGTTTACAGAGATTGTATGGAGATTGGTCTTTGTCAATAGATGACAGATCAAGTCTTGATCACAATCACCTTTAATGAAAATTGCAGTCCCATTAATGTTACATGTAGTGGAAAGTTCACCACACTTGGACGTTAGATTTATCAGAGTCTGTTGATGAATCCCTATGATCTTGGGTTCAAGCTTCCAAGTTTAACCTTTTCCTCCATATATACGCATTTTTATGTGGGTGCGACCAGTGTAGATCCAGATCAGCTGGCACATGCATGTCATCTGATCAGGATCTGCACTGGTCACATTTTGATCATGAATAACCTTAGGAATCAGAAAGCAAACAGCGCAGATCCCGATCAGAAGGCACTGATGTGCCGGCTGATCTGGATCTACACTGTTTGCCCATGCAATAAAGGTGTGTATGTGAAAGAAAGGGTTAAGACCATAATGACTTTCAACTGAATATTGTTGAATTATTACCAGATTTGTTACTAGGCTGTTCATGGCCAGTAAATTCGGGTATTGATTTTTGGATCTTGAGAACAATCACATGGCCTTTAATTATTTCACTATTCAGTTGATAACTGAATAACAGTTGGACCTGCTGCCACCATTTGTAGATGTGGAGCTCTTAGATGGTCAATATTTTACCTAGATTGATACTCCAATCAATTAACTGAGAACACAGGCACATGTGCCCCCCTTGTTGTTTTATAGTTTAAAAGACTGGAGACTGTCGTATGTTAGTCAGTGTGTAAAGTAAATTAAACCAGAATACTGGTAATAACAAAGCTTTGCTCTCTGATTTGTGTTTGCTCACATTTATGTTCTTGTTATCACACTTACTCACAAATAAAGTACTGAATGATTGAAAAATCAATCTTTGTTAATACCAGAATTTATGGCAAGATAAGTAGGACTCAATATTGAATGTATGCCATTGTCATGACAAAGCATCTAAAAAGAATAGTGTGCTGCTAAAAGTTCACTTTGTGAAGGTTATTATTTTCGGTAACAAATATGTTTTTGTGTATTATTACACACATGCTGGCACTCGTGCACATGCAAACGCACAATATAAATGCTTACTGATACATGTGCATTCCCAAACACTCACATCTTTTTTGAAGATTAGATAATAAAACATAAAATGCCAGTTGACTTGTTATATTTGATCATATGTAATGATGTGTCGAATCACAGTCAAGGAGTCGGTCACAGAAAGCTGCTGTGGGTTGCTGATCGCGAAAATATGTGAAAACTTTGTAGAATGTCGTCTTATTATCACCCATGGCAAAGCAGCAGGGTAGTATAGAAATGGTGTTTATTCTTGTGTCCGTTTGAAAAGAATTTCATGAAACTTTAGTCAAATATTCACCCCATTAAAGACGATGCGCAGAACCTATGTTCCAACCTGACTCGAGGTCAAGGTCACCTGTGGTGTCTAAAAGTTTGAGACATGTATTTCATGTCATTGCCATAACTTCTAAACCACTAATGAATTTTCATGAAACTTTATCAAATTTTCAACTTACTGAAACGATGAGCAGAACTTCAACGTTGCTGACTCAATGTCAAAGTCTCCAGTGGTGGTCAAAGGTTTGAGCAATGTATTCATGTCCGCTCCATAATTCTACTCGAAAGAGGAGTCGGCAGTATTCAGAGATAGATAGATAGATAAACCCCTAGAAGGAATTTTGTTTGTATGAAACTTTGGTCAAATGTTTTCTTCGTTGAGACAATGTGCAAAACCTGCGTTTCAGCTGTACTGGCTCAAGGTCACTGTTACAACTGGAAGTAGAAGGTTTCAGCGACATTTTACAGTATTCCAGCAAACTAAACAAGGGATGGAAATTATGTAAAATCACTGTAAAATTAATCTAAATGTCATTTCCTCTGATTTGAAAATGAAACGTATGATGATTAAGGACATGATGCAATCTTAAGGTGGTAGAGGCGGAGTGGGGGAGAGCTACTGAACATTGACTTGCATTTCCTTTTCAACATCAATACCTTTTCAACATTCCATATTGCGACGGCGGATATTTTTCTGTCCTTCGGATTTTTTTATAATTGGTATTTATTGTTAATCATTTAATATTTCTTCAGCTTTTGCGGTTTTAAAATACTTGCAGTTACAAACCGGGCCGATGTAAATTGCATAGACTTGAAATCTGATTTCTGTATTAGCCTACGTTTCCCCAAAAATTAACGTCTGTCTGACAGAAGTTAAACAAGCTTTGAATTGTTAACAGGAGAGAAATTAGTTTCCGGACTAGCGCATATAAAGGCTCATGTATATATAGGCCAAGAGGATCACAACATTAGTGATCCGGTGTCGACTCTTTAAGCAAATCTTGGAGAGCCGAATGATAGAGAAAACAATATAAATTGCCTATTTCTAGATCATTCTGCGTTATGCTGTTTTTGTGTAAGTACATATATAGAAAAAAATATTCTAACGGGTTCGTTCCCCAGTAGGGGCATTATTATTATAAAATCAACTAAATACTTCCAAACTATGCCCTTTGTTACCTATGAAAGTGTATTTGTAACCGGAAATATGGATCCGGCGCCACTTGGCTTGGTCATTTTCGCAAGGCAAGGTAATGATTGGTCACGGTGAAGAGTTTGAACAGAGCAAAAGTTTGTATTGCAATTTGAAATGATACAAACTTTCAGAACCGGTGTGTAAGATGCCCGCGTTCTTTAAATTTTAATGCGTTTCCAGCTTACAGATGTTTTGCGTTCCTTATCAAAATGTCAATTTCTTTTGGCTGTCAGAAAGTCAACGAAATTTACGTCGCACGTGTATTTAGTTTACATGTATGACCCAATGTAGAGAAATTTGGCTGCTCTAGGTCTTCCACAATTTGAATAAAATGAACTTTTTGAGGGGACGATAAGTTCCGCAGCTCTGGACTTAATTTTGTCCTAATTATGACCCACCTTCTTACCTATGATAGTGTAATTCGTTTTAGTTTGGATCACTTTTATCAAACCGCGGTTTTCTAGCATCGTATCGACCACTTAGATCCAAATCTATCGAGATGCTTTTTATCTAAATATCTTCTTTCGAAACATTCTAAAAATACGAAAGACAGGCTTCCGCACGCATTGCTCTTGTTATACAAAACCCCTTTAAATATAAAACACTATTAACGCAATCAAATGAGTTAAAATAGTCATATTTAAAATTTCCAGATACTGAATGATTTTTATTTATGAACCTATTTTATACAGCCTTTTCATTGAAATTAAGGGTATGTAAAACGATCATAAAAACTTCTTGACTATTTCTGTAAGCAATGTTGTTTGGAAGTTGTGACTTTTAACAGCAGGCAAGTACATGTATCGCATTCCGGTTTGAAACTGCCAGTAACCATTTAAACAGGAAATGGCAACTGTTTCCCCAAATCAGAAATATCTTTGCAATCTGAGTCTTTTTCGCGAATCACTATGTTGGGATTTTTACCCCCCCCCCCCCCCCCGCGTAGCGAAAGGTGGATACAAGAATGGTCTTCGTGCGTCGGTCCATCATTCTGTCCGTCTTTCCGTCCATGCGTGCAAACTTCGTGTCTGCTCCGGAGCTTCTTAACCTACCCCCCCCCCCCCCTCAAGTTGATGTGCAGAATCCATGTTCCAAGTTTAACTTGCTTATGTTACTTAAAATTTTCACAAGTTTTACTTCAATCTAATATTAATTCCGTAGAACAATCACATTTATTGTTTATACCTTAGCCAATAGACATTGCGCTGCCAATAACTCACCCCTTACCGCCCAACCTCCCCTATTGTTTTTTTTTCCTGAAAGCCTAGTAAGCAATTCTACAAATGTTTAGTTTGTTTCCAGCGCAATTGGACGTTTTCCCCAGTACATTATGGTACCTGTGTGAAAATTGCTATAAATATTACATATATGTACATATTGAAGACCGACATTTTCACTTTTAATAGGTAACGTAGGTAAAAAGGTGAAATATGCATATCAGGAATCGCCACATTCAGAAAAAACAGCCTCCCCACACAATCAAGAAGAAGAGAGAGGGAGAGAGCATGGTTAATAAAATGTTCAAAAAAGACACCACTAACAATAAACAAAAATGAGAACCCGAGGTTACCTCCTTAGAACAGTTCAGATTTCAAGAACACTGTCAATTTTATTTATTACATACTTTATTACAGGTATAACTTTATTTTTTAGAATGAGTAAGAGAGTAAAGAAATGGTGTATTATTAACTTTTGTCAATAACTTCATAAAACACAAATATATAAATATATGTTTGTTTGTAGTTATTGCAGAAAGGGTCCGGAACAAACAAAAAGATAAGATTTGAATGAAAGGTTTGACTACAACACCGTCAGTCCATTTATGTAGGGAAGGTAGATAACGCCCGATTTATTCTTGGCTGGAAATTAGTTTTCGGTTTTTACTGCGAGTGTTAGTGGAAAACAAAACACAGTCTTTGTAGAACATAGACCTGTTAAATTTTGAAGAAAAAACATTAATAATAATAAAGTAACTTTTTTTTCTCGTTTTACTTCATTCTCAATGATTTTCAAGATCTATGTATCAGATGTATCAAGTCAGTAAATAAATAAATAAACGTCGTGCGCACTTGTTGTTATTTTGCTTTCTTCTAATCAATGATGTGATAAAAGAATGAAGACCAGTTAGTTGATGTTCCTCTGTTTGCACAATTCCTTAACACTATGAATTTCCATAATATTTTTACTTCTAAGATAACAGACACTAAAACAACTACACATACAGATATGTTTTTTAACATGAAGATATATATAAACCACTTTCTTAATCATCATCTAATCACAGTTGGGTTGGAAAAGATGTCCATATATAATTACCAAAGATTTAAGCCTTTTAAACAATTTATTATTACAAAACTTATAAATTTATTGAGTTTTATATGGAAGCTTATTTCTGCAATTTTGTTCTGGTGTGTTGGTGCTTCGCCAACACGCAATTACGCAAGAACAACAAATTAGCGCGCCGATACGACCAATAAGGTAAACAATCCTTTTGGCGGAGCGCCCACGCACCAAACTCCCAAACCGACAAAAATAAGAGAGCAGATAAGACAAAATCTCACCTATTATGTCGTTTTGTCTTACTGGCATATTGGCGCCCTTTAACACGTCAGAGCGGCCAATAAGCGCACTTATTATACATACAAGGTATTTGTCGGTCTGGTGGGGGGCTCAGACAATCCAAATCAAGAGTGTGTCGTTCTGGAATGTTGGCGGTCGCCGATAAGCCAAATACACAAAATTCACAGTTTTCGACAAATACCTTATCGATATACCACACGTTTTCTGTTTAAGATCTAAATAAAAGGATTTTTTCTTTGCATTATTTAGCGGTTTGTTTTTGCATGTTAGATTTATATATGACAGAAATCAAATTGGGGTAATTAGATACAGTAATTAGCATCATTTTTCGAGACTGTTTCAAATCACATAAACTCGCTCAATAATGTACTCTCTTTTTGATGTAGCCAAATTCATAATGTGTGCTATAATTTCCATTCAGCTAATTAATAATTAATAAAAAATAGGTCATTTATATTAGATAACATCTGATAGCAGCTGCGAATCCAACCATAGCATTTTATACAATAGCTTTAATTTAATTGTGCTATATTCTGGCAAGTTTATTAATGGCTGGTGTAGATTTTGTTTGATGTTAGCTGCATATTTTGACAACTATTGGAACATACTTTCTGCTTTTTGTAACCTTCATCTTTTCAACACACGTCTTTATTTATTTTGTTGCAAGCTATTACAGGTTTGGCAGCTAATGGGTATTTTGCTACGTAAAAAGTTCAATGTGAAATGCGTAATGAAATGTTAATATGAACGTGAAACGTATTCCATATGCTTCCTTTAGTTAATAGCACACAATCACCTTTCCACACATTTTATCACCAATGCCACATTGTTTGTATAGGTGAATACTTTGAATTTCAAGCCAGGACAGCACGTTCTAAGGTCATAGTACATCCTGGTATCGTTTGTGGTAGCCACTTCCTGTCCTAAAGAATAGCACTTGGAGAACGGGTGGTCTTCAGGCTGCAGGAAGATAACAAGAAATTAGTTCATGCAATAGCAATCTCGTTGTATCATAGGTAAATGTGCATAGTATAGAAATAGCATATTGTATTTTAAAAGTTGTCATTACAAACTAGAACAGCATCATACAACTCACGCCAGACCAATCCATATAGTGATTCGTAGATCCATATCTCGCCAAAACAAGATCTAGTTTACAAAAAATGTTTAACAAAATGGTATTGTTTATCATAGTTAGTTACACATTTTATAAGAAAGATATTTTGATTGTGTAATAAACCTAACTGATTTAATAGAAAATTGAAATTTGCATATCGAGAAAGGCCACATTTAGCCGCCACAATTTATCAAACCTTTAAATTAGGGATGTCAGTAAAGATTGTTCGTAACTAATTTTGCAATTTTCTGGTTTAGCTGGCTGTCTTTTACACAACTATTTACATGACAATTGCAGGAGTTTATGTCGGCGTCTCTGGAAATCTTGATAAAGAACATAATTGTTTGATTACTGGTATCTGGTTATCCTGTTATTTTGTCCTCGGTCGAAACTATTAATGGTGTTCTAGTCTATTATAGGTCATTAAGCATCCTTTACTTTACGTTAAATTAATTGCTTCTTCATAATCTAACGTTAATGAAACGGGTTTGTTCTTCAAAAAAAGTAATCGATCACAACCTGATTGTTCTCAAGTGCTGTCATAAAATGTAAAATGTAAAACTGCAATTAGTATTGTAGCTTTGTAGTTTTGTTACTTTTGTAATTTGTACGTGTTACAATATTACATGTATATTGCTTATTTTTGTCAAATGTCTATGTACATGTACATACTTTGAGGGCCTTATTGAAAACTGACATTGTCAAATAAGTCATCCTCGTAAAATAAAGTCGTTATTATTATTATTATTATTATTATTATTATTATTATTATTATTATGTCGCATATACGTGCGGTAAGTATTAGTCCGGTATATAGAAAATGTGATTCAGAACGGCGTGCATTTATGGCTTGTGTAACAAATAGTATTGCAAAGTCAATCTCCTTTACATGCTATTTAATTACAGCTGCATATTTCAAACTCGGATTTTGTAAGCTGCGCATGGTCGAAAAGCTCTTTTAAAATGATATTTGGTAACAATACAACACAGCTGTTAAACAGTTCATCTTTAGAATGCTTATTACAAAGAATATAAGAGCGACTGTAAATATCTCTGAGATTGCATATATAACTGTATTTTATTTAAAATAATTATTTCATTATTCACTGGTTTTCATATTTGTAATATTTTATAAGATAATCACAAACTACTTTGGAACGTTGATATTCCAAGAATTATTCTTTTCTAAGTGAAGTTGGTCTAGACTTAATTTTATTCAATGTATCATCTAGGTAACGTGATATCGTATCGTTTATCATAGCAAGGGCTAATGTTTTATTGTATTTGCAATGCTGAACGCTAACAATGGTCCAGGTTACAAGCCGATCGGAATTGTGTTTTGCAAAGTCATGGTCAATAAATACAATGTTTGTTCAAGTATAAAGCTCAAGTTTGCAAGACTGGAGTTACCATCGGTGTTTTGAAATAAAAAGTCGTTATTTCTAATATGCATCACTTTTTATTTTAACTAGATGGGTGTTCAGTTGAACACTTGTGTCGCCCTCGGGTACTATGTCAAAATAAAAATGCAAGTAAAAAAGGGGCTTAACTCTATCTTGACCTTGACATAATGATAATCCTGTTGTCAGGAGCAATATAATTCTAAAGTTTGATGAAGAAATATTAAGAAATGGCAAAATTATAGCCAATGTTAAAGTTTCTTGTCAAAATTAATGTATAAAAAGGGGCATAACCCCATCAAATGTGACCTTGACCTAAAACTTTGTCATACTTGACCGTGTTGTTATAAGTAGTATAATTTGAAAGTTTGATGAAGAAATATTAAGAAACGGCAGTGTTATAGCCAACGTTAAGTTTTCATGTCAAAATGAAAGTACAAAAAGTGGCATAACTCCATCAAATGTGATCTTGACCTAAAGAATTCGGCATCATTGTGACTGTGTTGTCATAAGCAGTATAATTTGAAAGCTTGATGAAGAAATATTAAGAAATGGCAGTTATAGCCAACTTGAAGTGTTCTTGACGAAAAAGGGGCTTTACTCCATCAAATGTGAACTTGACCTAAAGAATTTGGCATCATTGTGACCGTGTTGTCATAAGAAGTATAATTTGAAAGTTTGATGAAGAAATATTAAGAAATGACAAAGTTATAGCCAACTTTAAGTTTTTCTGTCAAAAAAGGGGCATAACTCCATCAAATGTGACCTTGACCTTAAAAATTTGGCATCATCACGACCGTGTTGTCATAAGCAGTATAATTTGAAAGTTTGATGAAAAAATATTAAGAAACGGCAAAGTTATAGCCAATCTTAAGGTTTCAAGACGAAAAAGTGGCATAACTCCAATAAATGTGACTTTGACCTAAAGAATTTGGCATCATCGTGACCGTGTTGTCATAAGCAGTATAATTTGAAAGTTTGATGAAGAAATATTAAGAAATGGCAAAGTTATAGCCAACGTTAAGTTTTCGTGACGGACGGACTGACGGACAGAACTACGGACGGACGGACAAAGCGATCCCTATGTATCGCCTTTTCTTCGAAAGGGCGACACAAAAACTGTTTGGTTGTATTAAACTTGTATTATTTCTTACAACGCATCTTAAGCAGAATCCAAGAGCATGGTTGACTTTCTGTAAGGCCACAGTTTCTGTTTCTTTGCAACATCTCATTTCTGAGCAAGGCATGAACTTGTAAGGTCCGGGGTAACCTAGAATACCGTTACAGCAGTTCGTAGGTAGCGAGTTAACTAGGTCTGCAGTCTGAAACAGAAGAAAACGAACGACTGGTAGAAATAGAACTTAAAGGTTTATCACGTAAGCCAAAACACTAAACAGAGTAGTTACTTGATTTGATATCTTAAATTATAAACTATATAGTATTTACGTGACACGTGTTTTCAAGTAATATTATGCCATATACAAGTGATAAGTACGTAAAAAGACACGTATGCTAATTTTTGTTTAAAAAGAATAAATATTCAGATGCTTAAACAAGCATCTCGTAAAACGCTTTGGGATATTTTCAAGTCGAGGTATTAGCTAACAACTTTAAATGATTGATAATAAATGTATGGTGTCATATAAATTTAACTTTTTACAAGTGACGGAATTAGTAAAAAGCACTTTTTCAAGATCCGGAACATACTTAAGGTGTTGTCACCCTTAAGCATCTTTCCTTTTTTAAGCTTTTAAATTAAGCGAGTAAAACTTAAAATCAAAATTAAATTAAATTAAAGGTTTAAAAAAAGAGAGACGCTGCCTGTCCGGACGATACTATTTCGATAATTCTTATTTGTACATGATGTACAAATGTACTCTACCATTTCACGAGATTAACAAGCTTCATTTCACAAAATTTGATTGACATTCATTGTGTGTAAATGTTTTCGTATATCACATTTCCCAAGGGAAGTGGAGAAATTGCTTTTTAGGGGCACGAATGCTTCCGTTATTAAAATTAATCAACCCATCCCATTATATTGATGTCACAATGTCAATTTATTTTGAAGGCAATTGCACTTGGAATGGTTTCTCAGTGCTATTGGATTTCTCCCTAAAGCTTTTATCCTTGCTACAATCAACTCAAAACACTATTACGATGATTACTATACAATGTGACCGTTATACAAATGGCTTTTATCATATTTACTGAATGACGGATTCAAATGGACTGATGGCTTTCAGAAGCATTATTTCAACCTCAAGGGCTCCGGAATGTAAAGATTTGTTGATTGATTCGTTAATGGAACAATACATCATGATTTACGTGGAATAATGCACCTCACGTTGTCCAATCGTCGCTTTTGAAGAAAGAACATAACATATAGTTTGGAAAAAGCGTCTAAAATTCGGAAAAAGAACTGTTTAATAATTTAAGTGGTACTGAACTTAAATTGTATATACAAAACCTTAACAACTAGCCGACAAGCTAATTACTGAAAATGTGCCTTATAATGATCTTGTTAAACGCATTATGATAAAACGTTTCATTGGTATCTTTTTATTGGCAGACCAGAAGTGAAAACAAAATGAAACTACATGTAAAAGAATACATAAGAAGAAATTAATAGTTATTTATAATACCAAAACGATGAAACCCAAGTTCAGAAGAATCTAACAGTAACTTGCACAAAATATGTGAAATATGCACACCATGAATAGCTATATAAACAACTTAATTTCTTCGCAGTCAAAAAGTGGAAGGGAAAAGAGAGAATCAGTTTAATATTATAATCAATTTAACAGACGTCACAAACAATTAACGCAAATGAGAACCCAACAGTCAGTGGCAAAGCGTTTTGCCACAAGGCGTTCCACTTGTTTCCAGGGTACATAAACCTAACACATATGGGACTATAGGATAAAGCAATATGTAAAATATCAGGCTGCTTCATGTTATAGTTGCTTAGAAAACTGTGAAGAAAATAAAGATGTTGTTCGGTTGATGTAATGCACCTATATAGTAAAAAAAATCTAAGAATTTTCAGCAAACAGGAAGATGAGCAAGGAGCATAAAATCACTTTACAAGAATATAGGATAAAGCAATATGCAAAATATCAGGCTTAGAAAACTGCCACGGAAAATAAAGATGTCCATTGGTTGATGTAATCTACCTATATAATAACAAAAACTAAAAATATGCGGCAAACAGGATGTCGATGAGAAAGGAGCATAAAATCGCTTTATAACATATGGGACTACAGCATAAGCAATATGCAAAATATCAGGCTGCTTCATGTTATAGTTGCCTAGAAAACTGCGACAAAAATATTGTTACGGACGGAAGAACGGACGAACGGAAGAACGGGCAGACAAGGTTAAAACAGTATACCCCCTCTTTATCGAAGCGGGGGTATAATATTTTAAACAGGTTTATATTTAGGCCTTTGATTAGGACCTATGGGAATTGGATTTACTCTGTTGCAACCTCAAAGTGCATTGTTTGGTTTAATCGAGAAATGTGCATATTTATCCATATTTATCATCGGTAAAAGACCTCCGACATTTGTTTTAAGCAGACTGAGGAAACAGACCTCACAATCACAATTTCAGGCTAAAACCTGATAATTGTTTATAATTTGAACAAAGAATTGTGACAAAGCAATTCATGTGCTAGTTGTATCGTCATTCTAGTCTATATAACCAGTTCTATGGCATTAACAGCTTCAGTTGAGCTTTACATAAAATCTCCGAATTGCTTCATACAGTTTAACAATATAATTTTTTATATTTCATTATTATTATATTTAATAATACTTGGAAATTAACGCCTGTAAAAATAATAATAGAAACTCGTAGTAAAAAATTGCATTGTCATATTCAAGTTATACTACTTGTGTATTTCAGTTTTACTTAACGTGCGCAAGCAAAGACCCGATTTGCTAATATTTAACTTAAAATGTAAAGAAATGTTAAGTATTAGATACAAGAATAATAATAGTATCCAATAAAATACAGCTGAAGTAAATGGGACAAAAACATCTAACTCTTTTTTTGGGATAATCCATATATTAATTTCAGGAATATTTGATAATTTCATAATCTGAACATCGCTTAATGTATACCCTACTCAGACGTGCTGTATTTTCTAAAACAGATCCCTTTTGATATGCAAAAAGGGGTTCAATTTCACCTGGAAGTTTTCAACTTTCAGATAAAGTTCTTAAAACATGTTACATTTTTTGTGTTTGTAGACAGATTGGAAAAGTTCACCAAGGCAACTCGTAATTGTTTGCTTTTAACAAAACATCTCGGCACAAGTCCTAAAACAGATTCACACTAAAATCTATGATAAGTATAATTCGTGCCGAAGGTTATTCAATTCTTGTCTCATTTTCGTTAGTTGTTTGTGGAATCCTTTCCAAAAACGATCAGTATATAAACCTATGCTCTCTTTCCTCTCTGTTCTCTTGCCATGTGCAGAGGCTGGGTTTGGTGAATGTAGCATTCGTAATGTGCATGTCATGATTTTTGTCATTCCAAAAACCCGTACTTAATCTTAAGTAGTTTTTCTGGTTTCTGAACGTGTGCTTTCCTGATATAGTATTCCCATGTTTATTAAATGACTATAAACAGATTAAAACGTGTTAATGCTAGCTTTCTAAACTAAAATGTAGCAATGTGTTCATATAGACTGCAATGTATCAATATGCCCCTTTTCGAACACAAATACATAAATTAAAATTTCTACCTGTTTGGATATTTCTTTTTCAAACTTCATTTCAATTATTACTAATTATTTCAGTAAGCGCCAATGTTTATCGAATAAGGGTTAAGTTGAAAATTGTGATTCCATGTAAAAAGTTACAATCTCCTTCGCAGAGTTGGCGTCCCTTACACTCTTTTATACAGTCATTGTTATGAATATGAAAGCTTGTGGATAAACAAATGGCAGATATCTTTACTATCTTTTATTCAAACCAAAGAAACCCAAGCAATTTTAAATGTAATTGGTGAACTATTTTTTGAGTTTAAGTAAAACTAGTTGAAAGTAGTCCCAGCCTATAACAGAGGTGAATGTAATGAGCCGATTGTGTAAGAGAGTGAAAAAGTTATTGCAAATCACCAACTAGTATATAAGAAGCATAGACAGGTGCGTGCTGTCATTTTAAGCCTTGATGCTATGTATATTTTTCTTGGTGGTACTTTCATTTCATTCTTTCATTTATTTGTTTGAGCTTAAATATTTAGTTGATCCGGCCCTTTTTTTAAACTCAAGATTCTATTTTTCTTGGCATAACTAATTCTTTTATGGAATTTAATAAGAATACTGCACATTGCATTTTTCCATATTCTCTATGATTTAGTTTCTGTTGTTGAATATAGCAAATTTCATTTACATTGTTAAATTTAGAGTTGCAGATTGTTTGCATGGAATATTTACAGAAATTGATAGATATGATACAATATATTTATTATCAATCTTTGTAACCGCTATTGTAGAGAGCTCGATCTAAATTATAAAGTAGCTGAAAAGTCAAAAAAGCTATTGGAAAGGCATTAAAACAAATTTAAAGTATGCAATTTAGAACAAAAAAAAATTGCAAATTAACTTCAGCGTATTTTTCGGCTTAATAAAATATTAATTCTTTGAACTCATTATTTAAAGAATTAAATAAATCTCCAGTTAAGAGTTTTACTTACACACATAATTTCAGAAAATTCCAGAAAGATGATATAAATCTGCAGCCGAATAATATTTAACCACATTTTAAATATTCCGCATTCAATCACTGCAGAAACCAGTGTTTCCGAGAGAGAATCACATGTCTCCAATATAGCTTCACCATTGTCAAACTGGCAATTATCTGCTTATAACTCTCTCTTCATTTCCGTGGTCCCCGGAGAGTTGTTTGTACGTCAATTCTCGCGAGAATGTCCTCCAGCGTGAGAAACAAGTATGAGCGTTTTTCTTCTCATATTAATTTTATGACTGTTGATACATCTGTGATTTGGTATTTGGAGGGAAATGTGTTGATCCTGTGAAAATAAGAGAAAAAATATTATCAATGAACTACTGTTTTTTGTGGTTTTATTTGTCATCTCCGTTGTTTAAACCCCCAGTGGCAAATTGTTTTGCCACTGACATTCATTTCCAATGCGGCAACTTCAAGTTCTAATTCTTGTTAATTGTTTGTGGTGTCTAAATAAGAACTTATTATTAATTTCAACTATAAACCCATGTTATCTTTACCCATCTGTGTTTTGGTTGGGCTATCTGAGTGTGGCTATTCCCGACATGCATATTTCGCTTTTTATGGAACAGCTTGTGTGCGTAAATCCTTGACCTTGGAACTAAAACCAGGCATAATTAGTGTTTGCAAGCGAGGAACCAGTGATACAACGAGGTCCTATGTCCCTTCTTATTTCTGTTTCACAAAAAGCTGCCCTATTGGCATTTTGAAATAAAATAGAAATTACAGTAATGTGATCAATCTACATCTACTGATTTAACTTACTTAAAATGCTTTCAATAATTGGTAGAAAACTATAGCAATGCAACCACATTTAATATCGAATTTGTGGCACCGTACGCATGAAAAAATGGAACGTTTGATTCGCTGAAAATTTTCATGAAATTGCAATATTCACATGGCAGGCGGTAATTGGCAGAACACTTGAAAAAATAACAACAACGACATTAAGCAAACAAATATTTAATTATTAAAGTTTTTATGGCACTTGTTTCAAATTCTTTTTGTGTTTTGGAATTGCTCATAAGAATGCCTAGATATTTTTTAGCTGAAAACATTTTCCCTTTTGTATGTCACGAGAGACCCTCATATTTTATCACGTTTTAAGATGTCATTATGTTGAGGATTTTCTCGCAGACATGTCCATTAAAGAGTTCCGCAGAGATAAGCTTTATCTAATATAACAGGATTTGGATCGAAGATATATGACTTTTATAACAGGATTTTAGACAGAAATAAATCAAGGCTCTAGGCTTTAAAAGCTTATCGTTTCAACGCTGAACAAAGTTCGGTCGATGTGTTTGAAAAATATAAGACACTGTAATAAAATAGAACATGACATAGAGAACAATATTTCTTGATTTTTGACGTGAAGATCTTGTTATTAATGATATCTGTATTTTCTTATTGTTTCACTTCGCTGACTGTTTTGTGTGAGAAAGAAATCCACGATGAATTATGTGTCGTTTATGTATATAAGTAACAATTGTGTTGATATACTCACCATTTAATACTTGTGCTATATTCTGATAATGTGAAATCAAGTTTATAATTGTATGTTAAAGACTACGTGCATTTTTTAAATATTCAAATTATATAATAAATATAACATTAGAGTAATTTTCAAATGTTTTTCCATATTTTTACATTAAAAATTGATAAATTTCAATGGTTTTCAGGAGTCTTTAAGTTCTATATTTAATATGGTGACTGATGATTACACTAATATCTTTGCTAATTTGATGTCAATACATTAAATTATTGATCCATCAATAGTCTTAAAGTTGTTTTTTTTTTTGAAAAATGATCACATCATGATGACGGTTAAGTTCTATATATTCATGTTTATATGGTTTCTTCCAACAAGTTCATAAAGAAAACCAAAAAAAAGAGTTATTTTCTGATATCTAAAAAAACAGAATTGATTCATTCTTTGAGTCTTGAAGAAGTGTAATCTTGAATTATTTTTCAATTAACATGTTTAATTTCTGAAATTCTAGTGAGCATACAAACATTATATACCCGCCCATATCATTATTATCATTATTTATTAATAGTTAAAGCTCCGATGTATTTATTTGAAGGGCAGGACCATTCATCTATGACCTTTTGAGTCTTTAGATGAAGATATGTTTTATCATAACTGCCACATTGTGATCTTTTGTAAGGGAACACACTATTTTTCAGAATCTACAATCGCCTTTTATTATTTTGGTCCAGCTTGGCGAAAGCCAACCGTGATAAATTGGCAGATAATTAGACACTTTTATCTGGAAATATTTCTCCTGGCCTTTGATTGATTGATCAAGTAAAACATTTCACTTTAAGATAGCCCTAAGTCAAATGTAAGTAGAAAATGATATCATGAATACAAGAGAAGACTTTTATCAAATTTGTTTCATTGAGAGATTACTAGAACGCCTACAAATCGTTATAATAATTGAAGTGCAAGATTAGCGGAAAACTTAATTCTGTCAAGAAAAAATAACATATCTTTTACGTGAAAGTGTTTATAATGTTTCATAGCGTCTCTTTGAACATTAAAAGTCGATTGTTTCATGCCATATTGACAGATCTAGTGTCTCAAAAATATTGACTCGCCTGTGGGTTGTGAAACATTTATCGCCTAAAATGTTATGAGATGTATTATTGAATCTTCTTACCCTGAACTCTTATACTCATTAAGATGTGTATGTTTGGGGGTGAGGGCAGTGGCAAGAGGTGGGGTCCCAAAATTATTAGATGCCCCTTTATACTTAACTACATAGTTCTATTTTATTAACTATTCAATTTCATTTCAAAAGGCAGATGGGGATTAATTAGGACGTTGCTACAAAGTGGAAATAGTAGGGTTTGCATTTGAATTCAGATGTCTAGAATATTGTGTCTTATTTATCTCTAAGTGATTGATTTCACTGTTAAAATGCCACTATCAATATCAGACACACAATCGAGATACAGTGAAGTTAACGTTGGATGTATATATACGCGTGGATATATATTTTGCTACAATTTAAAATAAGATGTTCGTCTGATCGCAATTACAAAAACATCTTGAATCTAAAAAATTAAAGCCTACGCTGGGAATAGAACCCGTACCGCCTGGACATATAACGTCGATAGAACCCGTACCGCGGCAGCGCCTGGACATATAACGTGGATAGAACTGGTACCGCGGCAGCGCCTGGACATATAACGTCGATAGAACCCGTACCGCGGCAGCGCCTGGACATATAACGTCGATAGAACCGGTACCGCGGCAGCGCCTGGACTTATAACGTCGATAACTTGACGTTATATTTCCAGGCGCTGTCGCGGTACGGGTTCTATTCCCAGCGTAGGCTTAAATTTCGAGGTCTATTTCTATTATGAGCAGCCGGGACAAGCTTAATAAAGGTTGCGCGGATAACTCTAATATAGTGAATGTCATTATGTAGCACCGGAAACCGATTGCATACCGATAACAGAACTGACTGATTTAGTAAGTGTGTTGTCGACAAGTCCTAGGATATATTTGTCTTGAGCATTTTCATTAAAGACAACCCTACATGTTATTCACTCTTATTTATATCAGCGAATTATTTTATGGAAAGAACCTTTAAATTAAAGAGATAAAAAATAGGAGTTTTTCCCTATTTTGAATATATATTAACTATTTTAACTAACTTTGAACAAACAGAACGTAAAAAATGTTTTGGTTATGTTTGCCAGCCGTCTTAAAAATAACTTTTTATAAGCGAAAACCATTTATTATGTTGTTGGACAGAAAAAAGAACGTGTATTCTTTCTTGTAAGATAAGATGTTTATTGAAACACAAATTAAATGAGTTGGAATAATACAAATTTTAAAGATGTTGAATATTCTTGTAGAAACTATTTTGGTCTGGGGATGAGCGGTTCCTTCTGAGAAAGGGAACGACAATTTATCTCATCGTATCTTTATATCAGAGTTGTAAAATAATGTATTAAAATTGCCACCATAAAAGAAATGGTTGTGGAATGGCTATAAGGTTTGTCTTGGTTGGAATAACATTTTAAGTGGTTAAAATTGAGTGAAACCGAGTTCACATTTACTTTAGAAAACCCACGTGTTTTTCCGATGAATGTAATAAATAATAGATTCAATTCTTATTTAATTATATTCCAATCTTCTATATATTTCAATTTTAACATAATGATAACTATGCATAATTTTATTAAACATAACGTATTTGAATAGTTGAATATTTCAGCCAGTTTTTATGTGCATGATCATTATGCAAACGTGTATAGTCTTTTTGCCATGTTCTAACTGTTTTTATAACGCAAACGTTAACTGCATACGTCGCCTCAATACAACAATAAAGGTTCAACACAAAATCGTATTAATATAAATCAAAAGAGTCCGATCTGTTATCAGTTATTCGAGAAATTGGAACAACCTGGTGCCAAGGTTATAAAACTGCGATTAGAAACTAGTCTCAAATCTCAAGCATCTGATTGACAAGTCGCCATTTCAGCCAATCAGATGCTTGAGATTTGAGACTGGTTTCCATGCTCAGTTTTATAATCTTCAACCCTGATTTATTATCTAAAGATTAAGAAACATATCCAAAAAGGCATTTTTCGCCGAACCTGCATCTCCATCCTACCTCAATTATGTTATGTCTAAACTCCGATATTTGGTTATTGACATCATGTTTTAGTGTACTTGGATGTCTTACGTTTGATTGACATATTTCGTAAAACCGTCAGTAGATTAATGTAATTGCTTGATACTGAATAGATTAACAATTTTAATTAAGATTTAAATTATAAAGCAGTTACGTGTATAACTGCTGAAACCAACGAGAATTGCTTTGACCCCAAACACATTTATTTTTCTGGCTGGTGTAAAATGCATTTTGCAGTTGAAAATGTATTTTCCTTTATGAATTAATGGATAATGTATGGGTTCGTCAGTGCTTGAAAAAATTGGTTACATGCATTAAATTGTGTGAACCAGGGCTTACTTGTCTTTGTTTCATGTTGAATGTAATAAATTATTGATTCCAATCTTATTTCAATACTCGTAAAAATGATAAATTATTACAAAAGTATTGCATTTAATTTGTGATAACACAGATGTGTGGTGTGGCTGTTCGTTTGTAGGCAACGTGTCGAAAGACCGAAACCTTTGCAAAACCGACATAAATTGTTAGTATAAAGAACAATAAAAATGTAGTTTGTTTCACCATATTAAAGAAATTATATAATAACATGTTGCGATTATTTTGGAAGCAAATAAAATCGCAAAATGTTAGACAAATCACATTGGAACATCTGTTAAAATAGAAAACACCGAAGATGATTTTAACAATGTTATAAACATCTATTTCAGTTCCATATTTACCAGCCAGAGTGTCGATTTCTAAACAAATCGACAAAAGTGTGCAACATCAAGCCTGTATTTATACGTATGGGATATTTATGTTGTCAAAATTTGCGAAGAACGAATCTAACAATGACCAGAATTATTATCTAGCGCTTTATCAAAATCACCTAGTTATGCTCACAGAGGATTTAAATCCACAAATTTATATCAGACAACACGCGATACAAGAAATGCAGATTACAGAATTCTGCATCGCTTTAGTGCCATAAAGGCAGACCTTAAAGTATTTATTTGCTTTCATTGAATTAAATTTCTCTAAATGTCTACCCGTTTCGGTAACTTTATGTCATCGTCAATATTCTACAAATACAAGTTCTAATAAAAGCTTATGACCTAAGTTTATATATACCCTTTAAAAGGGCATAATTTACGGTTGTAACACGAATGCAAAATTGAATTTAACTGAAATGCATAATCATAGCCCCGTGTTAAGCGCAACTCAATATTTACAAGCAAACAGTACAATTTCGATTCGTCCTTAACCAAGGCTTGCATACGGCGGTGAACACGGAACCTTCTATCCGTTGTTTTCTGATTATTCCATTCCATGATCAGCAGCGTATGGTCTCCAGATAAATGAATGTCGATGCCTTAAAAGAAACGAAAATTAGCGAAACTAAATAGAATAGATAGAATTAGATAGGAGATCTAAGCCTATAAATCCTGCATATCACAGAAAACGCAAAAGGCAAACATTAAAAAACTGAAAGTACATCCTAGGGGTGATTTAACAACATCTGAATCTGTATTGGCCGGGATATTGAAACCAGGATGTCAAGAATTAAGATATGGCCATTCAACTATTGTATCCTATTAAAACAGGTATTGTTTAAAAAAAATTCTTAAAATGATAAATATGCACAGAAACTGGCACATGTTGGTCTGCTCCAAAATAAAATCATTTAGCTGCTGTTTTATCTGATTACTGCTATTTTCTCAGATCACACAGTGCCGTGAGCTTTCGCCTGGATGTTTGTGAGTCCTTGATTCTATAATACCATCTCTCAAACTTCGTATCCTTTGAGCAGAACTAACATTTAAAGCCTTTGATTTGGACACACGTTTTGTTAGTACAAACGGTTAATAGTCTTTCATAGTAAGTTAAATTGGTTCAGTAAAACTAGAAAAGAAGTATCAAAGGCAACCTCGCTAGCTCTCTATCTTATAATAAATATTACGATGAACATGAAGCCATCAATGCGGTATTTTCAGATTAATACCGTTCCATGATCACCGGCGTATGGTTCCCAGATAAAAGAATGGGTTTGAAGATTCTAGATATATAAGAATGCTTTCCTACTTGTGTCGTATGTTTTTCTTGTTACATTAAACATTATAAGTATTGTTGTTGATAAACTGATTTTAGAATTGAGTTCTAGTTTAATTAACACAAAACAATTGTCATTTATAAAAGACAGGTAATAAATGATATAGTTCGTTTATAGTTACTATCCATCCTTTAATAGACCGATATGACCTAGCGTTCCCTTGTACAACCGCATGTTTAATACAAAAGAAAAACATTCGGACAAATGAAATATTGGCATAAAAGGAATACATATTGATTATCGCCACAATAGAGAACTTCAGCTTGCCATATCTGTTGATTTTTATTTTGATAATGGGCCAATTCTGGCTTTGTGTCGGAAGTAACATCTTATTTTCCAAATGATTACTTTAATAAATCATGAAAATTATAGATCAGCAAAGTTCTTAATGACGCGAAATATTTGTTAAAAATGCCAGTCCACATGTGATATCACAGTCAGAGTCACGTGACCACAAATCTTTTATTGCTAGGAAAAAAAATTGAAATGATCAAAAGCCAATCCAAAGCCATTGGAATAAAAGACTTCCTCAGAGTGATAATGTAAAGTTTTCCTTGCTGGAATGTTGTTCAAGCTACTGAGAAAATTGCTTTGCTCAAATTTAATTTGGTATTATGTATTTTAAATGACAATGAATCAGTCATAGAAAAAACGGCAAAGTGCATGTGTTAAATTTTCAGTAATATGAGTCGTGAAACAATTGTTTTAAAATCGACATTTGTTCAAAACCGTTTAGGTTTGTCCACTTCAATAAGCTAACGGTGTTTATGTAAGGTTCTAGTTTTTAAAAAGCGAAATTCTTAAAGAATGCGTTAATAACTTGGCAGAGTTAACGAGTGACTCATGAGAAAATGAATAGGTTTCTTGGCTTTTTGTGGCAAAGGGAAATCATGCCGTCATTACTGCAAATATATAGGAAAAACTGCATTATTGGCACAATAGTCATTGGCCAATGACCTTCTCAACGAATAGTTTGTAACAAAAAGGTTTCAAATCTATTGCATAATATCCTCTTGCAACTTTGAAAACAATTCATTAATTAAAAGCAAATGTAAGCCTTTGCTTGGATTCGAACCCGTAAGGCGACAGCGCCTAGCCACACAACGCCTCACACTAATCCGATAACATCTCGGCGAGCGCGCCTAGCCACAGAACGCCTCACACTGAACCGATAACATCTCGGCGACAGCACCTAGCCACACAACGCCTCACACTTAACCAATAACATCTCGGCGACAGCGCCTAGCCACGCAACGCCTCACACTAAACCGATAACATCTCGGCGACAGCGCCTAGCCACACAACGCCTCACACTAAACCGATAACGTCTCGGCGACAGCGCCTAGCCACACAACGCCTCACACTAAACCTATAACGTCTCGGCGACAGCGCCTAGCCATACAACGCCTCACACTTAACCGATAACATCTCGGCGACAGCGCCAAGACACACAACGCCTCACATTTAACCGATAACATCTCGGCGACAGCGCCTAGCCACACAACGCCTCACACTAAACCGATAACATCTCGGCGACAGCGCCTAGCCACACAACGCCTCACACTAAACCGATAACATCTCGGCGACAGCGCCTAGCCTCACAACGTCTCACACTGAACCGATAACATCTCGGCGACAGCGCCAAGACACACAACGCCTCACACTGAACCGATAACATCTCGGCGACAGCGCCTAGACACACAACGCCTCACACTGAACCGATAACATCTCGTCGACAGCGCCTAGCCACACAACCCCTCACACTGAACAGATAACATCTCGGCGACAGCGCCTAGCCACACAACGCCTCACACTAAACCGATAACGTCGGTTACTCCGAAAGTATTCTTCTTTCATTGGTGTTTGTGTCATGTGAAATACGTCCCTTTTCGAAAATTATCTCTTAGCTTTATGTAAAGACTCTGGCTTTTTCTACATTTATGTTTATTTTCAAGTTTTTCGATAATTTAATTTGTCACAGTGTATCAGTTGAAAATTGTTGAAAATCAGCTAGGATAACATGTAAATATCAAGTAAAAGGTATAATGTATGTAAACACATACTGAAATGGTGTACGGATTGGGGTTAGTTTGGTTAAAAAAGTAAAATACGCATATCAGGAAATGCCACATTCAGAAGACACAGTTAAGGATTTGGTTCGTTCATTATCGTATGAATTAGCAAAAATAAGGTCCCAAGGTTATAAAGCTGAGCATGGAAACCAGTCTCAAATCTTAAGGATCTGATTGGCTGAAATGGCGACTGGTCTATAACCTTGGCCAAACTTTTCTAGCTATGATGTAAAAAAAGAGCATCTATGTTTGAAAGGAATATCACATTTTATGTTACTCTTGTTTTATTAATTCAGTTAGTTTGGAAATAATAGAGATGCATCTCTCTACATATCCATTTTGTTATCTTAAATGGATTAACATGGTCGAGCCACCAATAATTGACTTAATTATGATCAAATGGGCGATTCGATTCCATAGTAACATTAATTATTCAAGAAGTTAGATTTACCGATGGACCATTTCTATCAAATCTTCTTAAAACATTGGTTTAGAAATATAACCTTTTACGGAAGTTTAAACTGCAATTTCATTTTTATATCTGGGTAAAATATTTAAAACTTTTAACGAGTTTGTTGAATGTCAATCGTTTTTAGCTGACCTGAGCACTTGTGCTCATGGTGAGCTTTTAGGATCGCCCTGTGTCCGTCGTGCGTCGTGCGTCTTGCGGCGTCAACATTTGCTTTCAACGACATCTCCTCTTAAACCCCTGGGCCAAAGTTGATGAAACTTGCCACGGATGTTCCTTGCATGAAGCTCTTCCAAAGTTGTTCAAAGAAATCAATTCCATGCAGAACTCTGGTTGCCATGGCAACCTAAAGAAAAAAACTTTAAAAAATCTTCTTGTCTGAAACCACAAGGCCTAGAGCTTAGATATTTGGCATTTAGCACCCTCTAGTGGAACTCTACATAGATTGTTCAAATTATTTCCCTGGGGTCAAAATTAGCCCCACCCCAGGAGTCACTTCATTTTACATAGACTTATATAGGAAATCTTTAAAAATCATCTTCTCACAAACCACAATGCGTACAGCTTAGATATTTGGTAAGTTGTCTAATGAATGAATCATTTTTCTCCGAAACTAATAGGACTAGATCTTAGATATTCGGTGCTGAGTATTGTGTAGAGACCCTTTATCAACATTGTTTAAAAGATGGTCCTGGGGTCAAAATTGTCCCCGCCACGGGGGCCCTTAATATGTGAAAAAGGCAAACTTTAAAAATCTTCCTACTGGAAACCTCAATGCATAAAGCTTAGATATTTGGTATGTAGCATTGTCTAGTGGATGTCTACCAAATTTGTTCAAATTATGTCCCCTGGGCCAAAATTGGCCACGCCCCAGGGTTCTCTTAGTTTACATTGATTTATATAGGAAAACATGAAAAATCATTTTTCTCCGAAACTAATAGGACTAGACCTTAGATATTTGGTGTTGAGTATTGTGAAGAGACCCTTTACCAACATTGTTTAAATGTTGGCCCTGGGGTCAATATTGGCCCCGCCCCGGGGGCCCTTAATATGTGAAAAAAAGGAAAACTTTAAAAATCTTCCTACTGGGAACCTCAATGCCTTAAGCTTAGCTATTTGGTATGTAGCATTGTCTAATGGATATCTACCAAGTTTATTCAAATTATGCCTCCTGGGCAAAAATTGGCCACGCCCCAGGGTTCTCTTAGTTTACATTGATTTATATAGGAAAACATAAATAATCATTTTTCTCTGAAACTAATGCGACTAGACCTTAGATATTTCGTGTTGAGTATTGTGAAGAGACCCTTTACCAGCGTTGTTTAAATGTTGGCCCTAGCATTGTCTAGTGGATGTCTACCATGTTGCCTGAAATTCTTACAACAATTTTAGTCCTTAACTATGAAAAATACTTACTTGTACACTTTCCATTCTAGAAACATGTTTTATACAAGTTTTTCTAGCTTCTGACTGTAAACATATTTTGATAAAAAATTGTACAGCACAGAATAAAGTTCTTGTTAACTTGTATTGTGTTTTCCCAATTTCACCTAACAATAATACAATTTCAATGACTTTACATCCACCATTGTGAACCTTTCCATTCTCAATTAAAAACTGGGAGTACTTTTGTACTCAGGTGAGCGATTTAGGGCCATCATGGCTCTCTTGTTTTATAAATGTAAATTTTTTCGCTTTTAATTTCAGTATTTACTCTTAAAACATGTAACATAACAAAAATAACTTTTATAAAAATTGCTATTTAAAACCTCATTTTAGACATTTTTATTCATGAAGTCGTAAGTAGCAAGCAAGCCCCCATACTGAAAGAATTACTGTTATGTTCACATCCGATGTGCTCTCTTCCCACAAACAACGTGCCAGAAATGCAACTATGTATGTCGGTAACCCCAATGGTTCACTTAGACTGGTTTCCATGCTCAGTTTTATAACCTTCAGCCCTGCAGTTGGCATTTAGCTCGAATGAATAACACATATAAATTTACAGTGTCGATGTCAACATTTAACTGTGCAGTGTTTGCAGTAGGAAGCTTTTTGAATTATTTATAGTTAAGATACTTCAATTTACAAAAAATAAAAATTATTTTTCTCGCGAGATCGAATAACACGACATTATGTGCCACATTTTTGTTCGCATAATATGTCTAGACCAAACACCTAATGAATAAATTATAAGTATACTTATTGTGCCTCCATAAAACTTACTTTAGAAGAGATATTTACTAAGTTATGCTTTTAAACTGTACATTTCAATAAAAACGTTAGAGATGCAATCTGTCAAAGAAACAGACTCGCACGATTTATTTATTTCATCGCGACAGTTCAATATATCAATTATGCCCTTTGACAAACCATGCTCTCTTTTCCTCTACGTTTTTGCTTCTGGATGGGGCCATTCCTGATATTATATTGAGCAAGCATACATTGTTGTCATTTCCCTTCTTTGTGTCTTTTGAATTTTGCAATTCTTGATATATCTATATTTCTTTTTTGGTCAGCTGTAAAATCGTTTTTTTAATATTGAAATTCCTTATTTATTGTTTATTTGTAAAGGAATTCGACACTTAATATAAAGTGTCTGACCATTATTTTTACATCTGGAATATTTACGCTGCCAGAATGTGTGAAGTCAGGTTCCATAACGATCACAATTATCATCTTACGACATATAATAGCCGCCTTGCTAAATGTATGGAAGACTTAATTTCACATCCTACAGACAACACGCGATATAAAAACTAAATATCAATGGAATTATGACGTTTTAAAGACATAAATTCGCTTCATTGTCATCAAACCAACATCACGCAAATTATCAGTTATAGGAAAGTAATGCAATTCAAATAATTGCACGCCTTCGCAGGGAATTGAACCCGTACAGCCACAGCACCCAGGCTCTCTATCGTTTGAGCTATTCAGAACACCCCCCCCCCCCCCTCAAAAAAAGGGAAAATTTCAAGTTACGATTCCTATAAAACGCTCAGTGGTTGCATCAAAGAGATAAAGAATAAAGTAACTCCAGTAATCTGCTTCAAAGATATGCCTGTTCGGACTGCGTATTTCAAACTCATTTAGCGACGCCAAATACCGCAAAAATAGGCATAGTGTGCTAAGGTCGGAAATTCTTCAAGAAAAAAAAAGAAACTTGAAAGCAGATTGTAGCTATTCCTATGGGAACTTATTACACCATGGTTTTATTTCGGTTTCTATACTGTCAAGAAAGTGGCTTTACGATATCTGTTTCAGAGCAACCTCATCACGAGAACATCATTTTAATTTCTTCATGATAGCTCGGTATTTTTTATCTAACGACACAACAAGTTCATCACTGTCAAATACATGTACCAAAATATAACTTAATACGCCAAAGCACACATAGTTATATTATTCAGAGATCTTAAACGAAACTCGATTTTCTTCTTTACCACTACAAAAAAGATACTCGTACATTGCGGTTTATCTCAAGCCTCTACCGCAAGGTGCTTTCCTGTATATCCTATTGATAATGTGCATTTAGGAAATCCAGACAACATATTAGAAATGGCATAATAATATATAAAAACGCAAACAGATAAAACATAAGGTGTTCTAACAGCATTTACTTATGTGAAACTCACGTTATGCAACTTTCAGATAAATTCAGATTAAAAACATTTAATACGGTAATAAAGAATTTACATTATGTAGCGAGAATGGATTCAACGGCAAAGTGTGAGTGATCTGACTACTCTATTCCGATATACTCTCCAGATAAAACAACTTTGACATAAAATAGAAATGAATAAATTATAAGTCGTTTCCTGGCAACATAAAATGTGATTTAGGAGTGACATTCGCTGATGCGCTATTTTATTTATTAATTGCTGTTTGAATAAGACTCGTTATTTGAGTAATATGTCAAAGAAATTTATTTATACGATTTATAAATGAACGTGACAGTTCAGTTTATAATGGACTAAGGGACTCGCTTCTAAGTGTTTATTTATTATCATGCGCGATTTGTTATGCACTATTACATATAGTTTAGATTTGACTTAAGTTTCCAATGATACAGTGATACAGTGATTATTTTTAGTATTTTTAGTGCCCTTTAAATCCTATGTTTTTCACAAATATCGTATCAGTTGAACCTTATAAAAATGCCTTATTTGGAAAATTTAAGAACAAAAATCGAGAAAAAGTTATGTCGCCATGCTTCCTTTTTAATATATAACAATATTTTGTAAACCAGAAAAAAATATGTTTAAAGTAACACTGAAACTCATTTATTTACGGAATAATTTTTTTACCTATACAGACTTGTTGATGACAGAAAATAAAGAGCAAATCTGTTCTGATATCCAAATGAGATTTAAAAACCCAGTGCTTTAAAAATAGTATTCTAGTATCAGTGACAACCACATCCACTACAAAGATCACCAATACTCACCATCATCTCACAGCAGCGAACGTGGAGTTTTGAACATTTAAATTTGATTATTCACAGCTTTTTATTTTTCTGTATCAATAAACTTAGAAAAATAATACAAATCTATCAAGTCACACAGTAAATCGTTGATAAATAAAAACTGAATAAAGAAGTCTGCCCAAAGACTGGAAAGGGCTGAATATCAAAGGACTGTTTTAAACGATGATATGCCTACATTCCATTTGTTTTTCGGCGTTAGCTGTCTAAGCTCACTTGTGACCTAGTTTTTCGACCAATGAAATGTTGTAAATAATACTCGTTTTCTATTATTAAGCAGCGGGAAAATGAAATAAACTATTTCCATTGGTAGCTATTTACACCAGAGAGGCATCTAGCAGGGTGGAGAGGTATCTAGTGGGATTTTTATTATTATGCAGCGGGAAAATCAAATAGATTATTTCGATTGGTTTTTAGTGGGTGTAGTTTACGATTACCGTAAAGATTTTTATATTTTGTGTAAGTAGCTACTTACCTGGCATTTACATGTTCGAGCATTTTCGTTTTTAAAAGCGATAATTGTATTGGAGAAAAACATATTTACGATTTAAGTAACCAGTTAAGTCAATATTAATGGCTTAAATACAATTTTATATGGAATATTCAAAGGTGTCAGATAAACATTTGCGTATTGCGTACAATTCTAAGTGTAAAACGAAAGAAAAGTACAGATATTTCTAGTTCTTACTGGTTTCTTTCTAGTTCCTTTGATACTGATTGTTAATTTCAAGGGCGAAAGTCAAATTCTCTGCAGTGTAATGGCTAACTCTCTAGCCTCGCAAGCGGAGGCCTCGGGTTCAATACTCAGGAGAGACACTTTTTTAAAAGTTAATTTACGTGAAAGTTGGTAGATTTCGCTCTTGCAACAAGCTGTTATTATTTATATTTATTAAATTTCAAGGACATTTATTCATCTTGAGTTCTAACTCTACAAGAGGTATTTTATTGAAACTGAATAAATGTAGATCAAGACTTTATGTAAGGCATTGCTTCTGGTTTAAACCCCTGTGGCAATTTGATTTGCCATTGACCGTTCCAAGGCGGTAACCTCTCGGATTCTCATTTTTGTTAATTCTTTGTGGTGTCCTTTTGGAAACTGATAATTTTATTAACCATGCTCTCTCTCTGTCTTCTTCTTGACAGTGTGGGGAGGCTGTTTTTTCTGAATTTGGCAATTCCTGATATGCATATTTCACTTTTTTTAATCGACTTATTATCACCATATGAAATTGTTGCAACGGCTTCAACATTTTTTGAAAGACATTTTCAATAAATTTATGAGTTGTCATGATTCGGTCGCTTAATCTCTAGGTCATACTAAGAAGGCAGGGAGGGTTCGTCAAAAGCTATAACAAGTAAAATAAAATAACTGAACTGTGTCTGCTTCGCCTCTCTATATTTCTTTCTTTCTTATATACATGTATATATAAATCTTTTCCATCAACGCCGTTTATCTTTTTTAAAGATATTTCTTGTTAAAGAATTAAGTTAATTACATGCAAACATATGTAGACATATCTTCTGCAAAACATACATTCTTAATATGAGTCAGAAATAAAGTTTAACTTTTAAATACCCTTTTTTATCGAAATACAATAAAAAAGGAGCTTTGATTTATGTCGGACGATGTATTACAGCTTCTTCTCTTCGATTATGTCTACGTATCGCTGAGAAGGTACGATTGCTCTACACTCGTACCTACTCGGCGATTTACGGCAAGCTTCGGATACAGACTTCTTTTGGGATTAGGTAGAAATCACCGAAGCGTGATTAGGTGTCATCGGTAAAGAGGTATCCTGTCATTTACTTGTCATCAAATGTTGACAAGATGATATCAGAATGTGTTCTCGTGTTACCAGTTTTGGATTATTTGAATATAATCACAGGAACATTTCCAGAGAAGTTATCCCCACCAGAGTATGTGGTGACTGTGGAAACGAAAATATACAATAATCTGGTTTAGTTGTCTATTGGCTTCCCTGAGAGACTCCAATAAAATTAATGCTGACATTTGACGGGTCATATAAGTATTTATGATCCTTACAAAGTGTTATCATTGCTTAGAAATAGTTTTCCACACAAGCAGCAGTTGATCACCTTGCACACACGTACATCTTGGCAACTCCAAAACTCGCACAAAATATTTTAATTTATATTAATTCATGCATTTGTAAATGTGTTGGTTATACGCTTATTCTTTATTAAGATAGATGAATAGAATCGAATAAAACTAATCAATCGTTTACCGCTACTCAGCGTAACATGATTTAACTCAACGAGCTAAGATAATTTATTATGTTTTATAATTCGAACATGCATCTTGAAAAACACCCACACAGCCAATAAGGCGGTAAGAAGAAAAAATGTAGGAGAAGGGGTAAATGAAGATAAAGAAGAAGAAAAAAAGAAGAAGAGAATGCTTAAAAGATAACCACATACAACATCAGATATTACTGGCAATAAACAAAAGAAAGTATGAACGATAAAAGTGTCTTGGAACGGCAAGTGGCAAACTGCAAGTGGCAAACTGTTTTTGTCTCTTTAAAGCTCCCAAATTAATGGTGCATGGTCCTTGTAATTGAAGATCAAGCTAGTGAAAGTTGTCTTAATAATTTAACTCTTTTTATACTCACTAAGCAAGGAAAATTTTTATTATATATAGAATATGACATTCAATTCCATATTTTCCAACCATTACCGAATTCCAAAAGCAATCAGGCGGTATACATGACATATATGACGTGTTTTTATATGTCTCGCGCTATGTCAGAATTTGTGAAGTCTTAATCTCAAAACGACTGCAATTTTCATATCTCGTAATATAATAGCCGCCGTCTAACTGAATGCATTGAGGAATTAATTTAACAAATTGCAGCCAACACGCGATATAAAAACTGAAAGTAATGGGATTCTGGCATTTGACAGACACAGTATCACTTCAATGTCATAAAGGCAACAATACACGCACTATATTTCTTAAAATATTTTTTTTGAATTAACCATCTCCTCATGTCTATTTTGGGTCATCTTATACATATTGACACATAAGCCAGTACTAAATAACAGTTGCGACTGCAACTGAGAGGAATGGAAGACAGAACAAGTAAAGATATTTTTAGTATTTCTAAAAAGTAATATTATATCAAATCACCCCCAAAATGGCATTTATCTACTGTTGAAATGATTTAAGGGGTCGCAAACATTGCAAATGGCAAAAGCTGACTAAAATTTCAAAAATGAATTATCGGGGAAATACTCATTCAAGTAGAAACCCGGAAGTAAGTTTTCCTTGAATTTCTTGAAACCCCTATCATTATTTTGACGAATTGGCTCTAAACATTGTAGACCAGCATATACTTATTTCAGGTATTAGTTGCTTTTATATATTGTCCATGAATTTCAGAGTTCTCATGCAAAAGGTATTTTCTTTTGTTTTAGTATGTGTTTGGTTATTAGAACATGAATTAGACTTAATTTAGCTTGCAAACATTAACTATATCCTTAGCTAAATACATTACTTTACTAAAATCTAGGTGGCAATGAGTATTTCCCCCAAAATTCATTTTTGAATTTTTAGCCAGTTTCCGCCATTTGCAGTGTTTACGACCTCTTAAGTCTGGTGAAATGCAAAGTTTGTATAGCAGCAAATAAAAGCAGCCGTCATAAAGAGCATTAAGAAACTTAAAGTTTTTCCTTCCAAACTATATGACAGTTTCAAATAATGTCACCTATATCTTGCCCAAATTCAAATAAATTTAATGCTAAACTTTCTCTGAATTCATTGAAACGCTGTTCCAAATTCATCCGCTAAAGTGGGCGTTTGAACGCTTTCTTATATCAATTCACCGCCTCGCTTTGGATGGGAAACATCTGAGTTTACATACTTGAAAATCCTTAATTTACCCTCACGTACCTGACGTCTGCAGACAAATAACTGAAAATACACTTGATGCATTGTAAAATGTACTCGTACTATTTGTTTATCGCCGAATGACCCAACTATGTTGTTCTTCTTTTGAGTTATCCGGTACTGAGTTGGTAAGTAATAGTGGCAAGTGATTCCATTCATTTTCAGTACCATGTTGGTGTTCCGATATCAGTCACTTCGCTTTTTAAAGGCGTGATTAAGTACAACAAGCACTGCCGTTGGCTCCCATTTAAACAACTAAGTAGCAAATCCAAGAAGAAAATATATATTTGATTCGCCCGTTTAAAGTCCTTAAAACTATTTAGTAATCAAAGGCACGGTGCAAATTTGTAACATCTAGGGACAATGACGACAGCTGCCTAACGCAGACTGAAGCCGATCAGCCTAAAACATTAATCATTTTTAAATAAAATGAAAATATTTTTACTGTTCAACAATGTTAAATATGTATTCTATTAAATCTACCTTTAAACAGTATCCTTTTTATAGCACGACACTAGAAATCCATGACCTACGAGAGAACATTGCATTGCGAAACAATTCTGGCTTTTTTTGTAAAGCATCATATCAGCAATAAATACAGCCCAAGACAATTGGAATATAGAACTTGCGTCAACAATGATTAGGCAAGTTTCTTCTATTGGCGAGTTTTTCTAGCTACTGAGAAATAACTTGGTTTATAACAATTTGGCAATATTTAAACAAAATATCGCACAATTTACCAATTTACCCATGAACAAATATCGTAGTGAATTATCTGAATTTACATGTGTAAAAAGTATAGAAACCATACACAAACATTTGGTTATATTGGTTGGCATGAAAGGTAAACCCCCTAGAAAAGAATATCCTTTTTAAAGGATCATTGTATACAATGCTCTCTTCTCTTATTTTTGGCTGCGTGGGAAGTTAGTGCTACTCGATATGACAATTCCTGATATGCATATATCACTTTTTAAAACTTTCAATAATAAAGTTAACTTCCTTATTATTGCGAAATTCAACTTGTTGTGCCACTAATTCAGTCTCCGAATTGCTCCAGTTTTTGCTCTCATACGATGCTTCTTAATCATTGTTAAGTAGAACACTATATTATAATACTAGTTTTCTTTAGCGGTGACAGTTATCTCTTTTATCTAGACCAACATAGCAAAATGTTAATTTGAAAATTGCGTGCTAAATTGACGTCTTAGCAAAGTATGTACATCGTAAATTATGAGCACAATTTTTTGAGAAACAGAACATAATCCTATAATAAAAGCTGCAAACGCGATTTCGAGATTAAGATGGGTGTGCATTTGATGATACTTTCTTTTCAATCTATATTCTTACATCATTACTTTTCAAAATTCTACCAACCTTAAACCAAACATGGTAAAACTCAAACGTAAGAGGAAAAGTTCGACGACTACTATACCATTATCACCAGCAAAATTATTCGACTAGAATATCCTCTAAAAGTAGAATAACCTTAATGAAAGAACCCGAGTCTTAGCTTAAGCCAGATTCCATACTGCTTCTTTGTTCAATTCCTTTGCTTACCTTACAGCTGCTACGTGTATTATGACATACCTTTGCCTTCCGCAATTTAATCGTGGAGAAATTCGCATAGAAATGTCACTGACCTTATCAAGCGTTCTGCTCAGTGTTTGGATTATACAATCACAGAAAACATTTACAGCGAAACATTCCCACCGGATTTTGTAGTGACGTGGAGGAAACAAAGATAGATAATAATCCGGTTTAGTTGTCTACGTACTCTCTCAGGAGACTCTATTACAGAGACTCTGACATTTGATGGAACATTTCATTATTAATGATTCTTAAATAGGTGGCGGACTTCTGGGATAGTTTTTAATTTTACTGGAACCAATCACAAGCTGCTCATATGGCGCTTAACTCATCATATCATAAAGGGAGACTGTACGGCATTGACTATGTGGTATTGTCAATTATGAATGATTGCTTCGCATTGGCATTAACTCGAGCAATTCCAAGAAAGCAGTATTACAAAAAATAAACAATTTTTAATATCACCCATGGTTTGAATTTTCAGAGTTGTGCGATTAAGATCCTCTTTGCTTTTTCTAAATTAAGATTAACTTTAGATCCAACTTTAAAATGCCATAATTTCTCTTCGCGCATTTTTCGTGTGCTTTGACTGCAGAAGACAAAACAGGTTCTTATGAAACTACTGACTTCGTCTTTTCAACCGTTACAGTAATAATATTTATGTCGTTTTAATGAAATCGGTGTAACATATACACAAAATTAAATATATCAAATTTTATTTAAATTTTCTATTGGCTGCTTTTACAGAAGCAGGCCTAAATAATGTTAAGAATCCGGTTTTACTAAACTCTAATATTGGTCTTCGTGAGGTCTCCCCTTTCTAGTATAAACTGATTATATGCGGTAGAGTATTATTGAGGTCTGTTCAAAACCCATAGTTTATCAGGTTGGCGTAAACCATTTTAAGATGATACAAGTTTGCAGTGAAGAATAGCAAAAGCAGCAACGCGTTTGCTTGCTTAATGCCAGCGAACTACTATTATTGGAAAATTCAAGCTTTTTATGTAACTTACTGAACAAAGACCTTAGCCACGACAATATATCTCTTTTATGAAATAAACACGTTCTTCACATTATTAATGATATTCTCATTTAACAATTAAATAGTAAAGTATGATTTTGCCATTTAATCACGGGATTTAGGGCATTTAAATCACTATAATACCGAAATATTCAATATATTTCGTTTATTGTCAGACATTATTCTGATTTAGAATCCAGATTTCTTCCGTTACGTAGTCTGTAGATCTGATCTTGCAAAACGATTTCTTATTATGGGGAAAAACAATTGGTGTTTATTGAGCAAAAATATCATATATAAAATAAATTACATTTACAACGATAATTAACAGTGTATATTTTAAAACCATTGTTTGTAACGTTTCCTGTCGAAGCAACACAAAGCTAAGGGTACATGTATATATATAACGCGAGAGCTTACCGCCACGATAAGTGGCAAAGCCTTTTGAAAGTGTTTAAACCAGATTTAAATGTGCTCCGACCGCTCTCTTGCCCAGCGTGGGTTCTCATTTGAACATCGTGAACACGCTGACTTGAATTAACTCCAATCCACACACTACTTAAAATTGTTTCCTGCAAATACACACTCATTTACATACACACGTACCTAATAAGGTGGACTGGTATAAGATAATCGCTGTCCATACCGAGACATGAGCACATAGAGTAAAATACATGTAAGCAAGAAAACGATGACAAGAAACCAGCAAAAAGACAAAATTATTCTTTGGAAATCGAATTTGACAAATTCAAATGAAGTTTTTAGGTCTTCTTATTCAATGCAATAATATGACATCACCAAACCGATATGGCGGCGGACGCCAGTAACGGTCCTAATTTCACAGTTTCCGACACACACTCTGTACCTAGTCTATGCAATCAATCCACAACAACAACCTGAAACAGAAATCAGTGATTACTGTAAACATATGGCTATAAGCTACTCAGGCAACACAAATTCAGGCTATGAAGAACTCCTGAAAAAATCCAAGGAACACTGAAACACAGTCCAAGCATCACTTTTGCACAGTCGGCCAAGGCAAAAATCACGAAACCCAAAATCTTGCAAAATATTAATGTCCAACCGACAACTCCCAGAAATGGTTGCTTTCAAACCAGCTGAAACAGCAGATTCAGAAAAGAATATAGCCAATAGCTGTCATCCCTACCGATTTTCCGCAAAATAAATCCAAAAACATGCAACTGAATTTCTGGAGCGGAAACAGATTACTATACAGGATTTCCCTAGTTTCGAATTCAAGCCCTTGCATCACACTGATCATCACCTGGCTGCTTTTGGTTTCTAATAGTTATTAAACAAATATATTCTAAATACCTTGAAAACACAAAACCTGTATCTATAATCAATTTAGGCTTGATAAATGTCAAAATATCTTCATAGTATCCCCTATTTCATAATTTCTACATGGCCAGTTCGAGTAAGTGGCTATCTTACTGGTATGCGCTCCCTTAAAGAGGCACACATGTTTGACTTAACATATACCTTAGAGTTGCATCAATTTTGCAGACTAACTGGAATAAAATAAGACTAAAATCATACACCTGAATGAATATTCAGGTCAGATATGGCAATTTAAGTCAAGACAGTATTCATGAAAAATGTGCATTATTTGTACAGAAATTGAACATTACCTTATTTACCAACAGTGACTATTTACAATTTGCTAAAATTCTTATTTCAATTAGTACCAGTGTTTTATTCTGATTTTTTTCAAGCACCATCCACATTCATTTTGCTGAAAATCATTCAAAATAAGCCCATTATTAGGTCTAAACAGCTCTGCTGGGTGATCAAACATAAGCAACTGCATAAAGTCTGACATTTTTCTGATACCCTGACAGGCTCTTGGATACTGAATTGTTTCCAACACCTCTGCAGACCACTTTACTGACACTTATGATGTCAAAATCTGCCCAGTCAACTGTCTCAACATGTATTTGTACTCTTCCATGTTAGATTGTGACTTGTTTGGTGACATGCTTGAAATACCTGGTCATCAAAGTTTACATACATTACAGTGCCCATTTGGGTAAATCCATAATATGTACAGAGTCAAAGCCAGCTGTTATTAAAAAAGCTATGGCATGCTTGCTACAAGCACCTGAGTAGCTACTGCATTTCTGGTACAAAGTCTGTCTGACATAACTTCAATCGAATGTGACATATTTAGTGGTTTTTACCAACAGCAACAATTTCAGGGTTGCTCGGATGACCAAAATTGGCCGTCCCCTGCTTAAAAAGAGGGAAACGACAAAAATGTTGGTTAAACATTATTTTTTGCATGCGAAACATTCTTTCGTACCATAAGAAATAATGCCTTAAAGACAAGCGACAAATTTCATACTTTCTACTTGAAAAAAAATATACATGACTTTGCACCAGGCATCTCAGCATACCACCAAGTCTGAGCTACCTCCTCTTAATGCTGACTGCCAGACATTTTATTTAAGATAAAGCAGACCTAAAATTGATCATTTTGTGTAATACTCATTCTGGACAGACATTTAAAGCTTTAAAATGCCATACCTGACAATATTTGTAAATCAACACTTTTCCTTAAGGCGGCGGACGCCAGTAACCGGTCCTAATTTCACAGTTTCCGACACACACTCTGTACCTAGTCTATGAAATCAATCCACAACAACAACCTGAAACAGAAATCAGTGATTACTGTA
This sequence comes from Corbicula japonica, assembly GCA_038501625.1. NCBI lineage: Eukaryota > Metazoa > Mollusca > Bivalvia > Venerida > Cyrenidae > Corbicula > Corbicula japonica. The sequence goes on from JAZAYU010000077.1 coordinate 1,330,590, forward strand.
AACCTTATGCTATAAGCTACTCAGGCAACACAAATTCAGGCTATGAAGAACTCCTGAAAAAAATCCAAGGAACACTGAAACACAGTCCAAGCATCACTTTTGCACAGTCGGCCAAGGCAAAAATCACGAAACCCAAAATCTTGCAAAATATTAATGTCCAACCGACAACTCCCAGAAATGGTTGCTTTCAAACCAGCTGAAACAGCAGATTCAGAAAAGAATATAGCCAATAGCTGTCATCCCTACCGATTTTCCGCATAATAAATCCAAAAACATGCAACTGAATTTCTGAAGCGGAAACAGATTACTATACAGGATTTCCCTAGTTTCGAATTCAAGCCCCTGCATCACACTGATCATCACCTGGCTGCTTTTGGTTTCTAATAGTTATTAAACAAATATATTCTTAATACCTTGAAAACACAAAACCTGTATCTATAATCAAGTTAGGCTTGATAAATGTCAAAATATCTTCATAGTATCCCCTATTTCATAATTTCTACATGGCCAGTTCGAGTAAGTGGCTATCTTACTGGTATGCGCTCCCTATAGAACTTTCCACATTCTTAAATTACAATATGCTGTTTCAAGTATGGACATGCCGATTATTTTTATGATGAATCGCAACTTCCTCGTTCTAAGCTAGACAAAGTATATATCTATAGCCGTGCAGGTTCACCTGACTTGCCAAAGTATATTTCTTCTGAATGAGAAACGAGCACTTTAAATGCTTCATAGATTACATAGGGGGGGGGGGGGCGGTATTTTCATCTCAACAAGCAATAAAATAAAGTCGATTTCAGATGCAGCTTTTGCTGCTTTGCAAAGAGTGGTATAAGATCTAATTCCTTCGGTGGTATGATATAGTTATAGGATATTAAATTCAACCGCCAATATTCCAACTAGAATGTCCACTTCTAAAATATAAAAATAATTCAATAACAGGACTGGATCTGTTAAGTCGGAATCTCATAACGGTCACAAGTATTATCTGGCGTTATACCAAAGCTATCTGGCTAAATGCATTTCGAAATTTTTAAACAACACGCGAGATAAATATTTAAATTATGGAATGTTTAACATCATTTGATATATACAACTTTGCATCAGTGTGATAAAAGGAAAATTTTCCAAAAAAGTGAAATATGCATATCAGGAATGGCCACATCCAGCAGACACAGCCTCCCCACACAGCCAAAAAGTAGAGAGGAAAAGAGAGCATGGTATTACAATAATCAGTTTCGAAATGGACGCCACAAACAATTAACGAAAGTGGATCTAATATTGTCAATACCAGATTTCCTAAAAAGAAGTTTACTCACCTCACTGAAGTACGCGGTGTGTCGCTGATAGATCTACGCATTCATGTACCTTGATTACGTCATAACTTAGCAAAATAGTGCCAACATTATTAACGCTGTCTAATATAAAATTCGTTGTTGAATTGAAACAGTAAGCGTCTGCCGGTAATATATTTTCAAATATATCATTCACTGAGTATCGTTACATGCGCAGAAATACAAAAGTCGGGGCTATGCTTCTCGTAATGTATGAAAGCGCAGTGATATATTCTGCGATATATTATTGCATTTCAGTAAGGTCAATATGATTTAATAATGATTAATGTTACCTAAAATAATAATGATTATTTTTACCTAAAATTATTGAAAAAATAGTGAACGTTTGCTATTTAACGCATACCAATGTACACTCACCCAAAGCTCTATTTAGTCATTTTTGTTTCTATTTTTTTTTTGTTAGAAAGACAACGACTTTATTTGCAATCAGTTGTCAACAACAGTATTCGATTTAAGCTTAAATCTGTTGAATAATGACTTTGAAAAAGTTCTGCGTGAGTTATCCTGAATTTTTCTAAAAATGCATTTCATGCAAAGCAAGGTCAAGCAACCAAACAACTGAATTGCTTGTTCTGTTTTAATAGGAACCCTGGTAAGTTTACCGTTAATTAAGAAACAGCAGCATATGTTTAAATAAATCGGTTTAAAAGTAGCCTATTTTATAATGAACTCCCTTTTAGATTTTAATTCAAGATAGTTCTAATTTGAGCCTGCTCTTTAGGGAAATGCTATTGGATTCATTTAAGAAAACAATGAATAAAGATCAAAACGATATGGAATAGTTGATTCCAAGACAATAAACAGTCAGTTCTTTCAAGCCGTCTCTTGACATAGTGAAGAATCGAAACTAGCATTCATTGTTAACCTATGAAAGTAATGACTTATTAGAACTTTGGGTGGGTGTACATAGAACAATAAACGTACTAACGGTTTTATATAGTGTATATAAAATGAACGAACAAAAAATTCTTCTTCAAACTTCATTTTACACAGCAATGCACACTATTAAAGTATTTGAAAGGTCTCGATTCCTTTCTTAAACGAGACACTCGTAAAGAGAAATAAATTTTGTCAAACTAACTTTTCGCAAGCAAAACAGCGCGTTCGCTCCAGACCAGAAGAGGCTTTCGCTCGATTTGCTATGTTCTCTGTTTGGTTGTCGAGCGATTGTTTACTGGGCGTGTAATTGCCAACGGTGCGTTTTTGAAATTAATAAAATGAGCAACGACATCTTGATAAGAGAAAGATAAGACTGTTTAACAAATAAACAATAGTAACACGTAGTTCATACAATAGCATCTTCTGAAAATGCTTGGTATACTGGTGCTTGCTTCATGGACTGTTATTTATGGAAAAGGTTTGTTTTGACCATTAGTATCTTTCCTAGCAGAAATATTGATTGAAATGAGGTGCGCACATTCCGGTGTTTGAGCATGAACAGTGTATGGATTTTAAAATTATTAAATATATAAAATGACAAAGATATACTTGAAACGAAGTTGGTATAATATTTCTGTTAGCACATTATTTCCTTAATAAATTTCCGAACTCGTTAAAGTGCTATAGATTTTCCATTTAGTGTGCAGTGAAACGCTGTTCATCAAACACATTTTTGCATGGAGTTCCTCGTTTTCCTTAATCAAATCGTCAAATCCAGGCTATTATGAAATCCAATAACATTAGTTCCATAAACCTTATTTTAAGAAATAAAAATAATTTCCTTATTTGAAAACTGGGTTAATATTTGTAGGGAAAAAAGTGCAAGAAGTGGAAACGGAAGGAGCAAAATATGTTTAAAATTTAAAAGTTTTATCACATTTATGATATAAACAAATAAAGGAAGACAAACTCCAATATTTCACTACGCGTTTCGAGTTTATTTGACTCTTCTTCAGGTGAATGTTATTGTATCAACATCTCTTACAAACAATGTCTTATTTTGGCGTAAAAAATGATGTAATTTTATATACTAAATAAACGTCACCATTTGGCGTAAAAAAGACGTCACATAGCAATATAAACGACGTCAACTTTGGCGCAAAAAGAAGTTGCACATTATTTGGCACAAGCAATAATAAAAAAATTAAAATAAAGGAAACATATATAAAATCACAGGATTCCTTTCGCCAAAAATAATATAATGTTGATAAAAATAGGAAATACATTAAATTTATGTAATAAGTACAGGATCTTATAGATTCAACAGTCACTGGTAGTCATTTATGAGAAATATAGGCATGTACTATTTTATGCAATCCAAAACCTTGTGTTTGCGAACAACAAAGAGCTAAGAAAAATACAAAGAATGAGATATTGTGTATATGTTATATTTAGAGTTAACATTTTTGACAACCACATTTTTTATTTCAGTAAAACAAAATATTTAAAAAATAAACAAATGAAAATTAATTAAAGAATTGTCGGAAATAGGTACTGAACAAACGGTATTACTTATGCTGGGGTTCACCATTAAGAAAAAATAGATAATTTATTTCATAATATTTCTAAAAAGAATAGTCACATAAAAATCACGTAAATTCTGTTTCAGATAACGTTGGATCATCAAATGAAAAGAGCAAATTTCCAAACTTTTTGTACATTTAAAATGTCAGTCTAAACACTATTTAAATAATAGATAAACAGAGATTTTTAAAAATACTTTTTTGGTACTTGGAAAGAAAAAAAATCGAATGGTACTAAGTACATCAAAGGCTGAATGTGAAACATTTTCAAAATAATTGAGTTCGATGGAATAAAAGGAAACGACAGGGTGAACATATTGGACAAATTTTGAGACGTAATTGCTAAATGTTTGTAAACAAATTAGTGTGAAGTCTTTTAAATGAAACCATAAAGGAATTATCTCCCAAAAAACGGTATATCTTGTTTCGTAATAGTTTGGGTTTCACTTCGGTGCGTTCAATGGAAAATTCCCATCAATATTGAGTCATTGAATGAATAATTTAGTTCATTTGTGTTATGTTATGTTATAACTTTAAATAATGGTTTAAATTATTTAACCACCTTGTATCATTACATTTTACGATAAGAAAAACCTTTTAAATTACACTTTTACAACGTAAAATGGAAAAAAGTCAAATTTATTATGCAAATGTATGTACCTACAATAGTCATTTGGTGGTTAGTGTATGTAAAATCTATATATAAAAAAACAAACAAATAATATTAACCTATAACAAACATAACAGACGATTCGGGAACAATACTGGAAAGACAAATAAATTACCGCCTTTAAACACCCAACTGTAATAGAAAGAAACATATTGTGGAAGTTGAAAACATCACTGTTAAATCGCTCATCCTACCATAAATTTAACTCTAACATTGTTAGTAAACCATGATTCAACTATATCTGGTCTGAACGAAAATCGAAATCTATGCGTGTTGTTCATGTTATCCTATTATTTACTTCTTCACTATTCATAGTCGCTAGTTTATTAACAGTATTATACAGTTATTTATTATAAATGCATGGAGTGCTTGCCGCACACTTGCTAAAATATTTCTTAAAGAGAGTTCCAGAATGCAACCACTTCATCTGTGGATGACGTTTTGTTCATACAAATAAATCCAACAATTCATTAATAAAACATATCAAGAATTAATTTTGTTTTGCGTTAGGATTGAAGTATTCTTATAAAATGAAATATACATGGCACAGAAATACTCTTTCGCTTAAAACATTAACAACAGCAATGTCTTTTTGGACGAAACCGATACTAATTCACCATGACATAATAAACTTCGATATTAGTCGAACATAATATTGCCGCATATTTTATGTTTCCAATCTGATCATTTTTGTTCTCCAGCTGAAAGTCTACTATGTAAATTTAAAAATACAAATATCAAAACAGAAGATGTAATGCAACAAGAATGCCGTGTTTAATCAGACATTAATATCTTTCTGTTTTGAATTCGGGTTATACGGAGAAATGACAAGCAAATATTACCCCCACTAAAGTTTGTGATGACGTGAAGGAAATGAAGACATAAAATAATCATGTTTATCTATACATTGTATACCTGCATCCCAGAAGACGCCGATAAACCTACTGTTGACATTTGATGGATCGTTATGTATGCTATTGAAAAAGCATAAAGAAGATTATTTTCACTTGTCGCTTCTCGAAATATTCCCAAAACTTCGTTTACCCATTCAACCTTCCCGGTTGTATGAACCATATCATGTAAAGCAAGACTCCAAATTACTTAACAACAATAAAAGTCGGGATACCTTCTCGGAATGATCAGTTAACAAGGTTCTAAACTGAACTGTTATCACTCTTGCTTTTTCAAGCGCTAGAATTAGTGCACGCAAATAACCTTGGTGCATTAATTTGATGATAACCATACACAATTATGGCAAAGAGGTTAGATGTAGACAGTTTCTCTTTCCGAACTTTGAGCACCTCACCTACAGATAACGATATTGCCCAATCTCGTTCGCAGAGTTGTCGTTCCTTACACTCACTTTACATCTCTGCGAAAGGCTCAATGTCAAGATTTTTTACCAAACTCGGCAGTCTTATCTTATACAGTCATAAATTATGAATTTGAAAGCTAAAGGTAAAACAAATGACTGAAATCTTCACTATCTTTCATGAAAACCGAAGAAACCTATTATAAACGTAATTGGTGAACTATTTCTTTGAGTTAAAGTAAAAGTAGTTGAAAGTAGTCCCAGCCTATAACAGAGGTGAATGGAATGAGCCGATAGTGTAAGAGAGTGGATATTGCCCAATAATGGGAATCGAACCCGTACCGGACGGCGACAGCGCCTAGCCAGGCAAATATGAACTACCGATCGACCTAGCCCCCCCCCCCCCCCCCCCCACACACACACACACAAAGGTTGCGCGGCTAACACTGATAAAACGTAATCATCATCACATAAAATGACTAATCGATTGTTAATTGTTAACAGTACTAATTATATGTACGTGGAGACTTTCTAAGGCCGCAACACTGCAAAAAATAGCGCTACTGTGAATGTCAGAATTATAAAGCTCACAATTTCGCAGAAAACGAAAAAATACTAACCAACAAATAAATAATTCATATAGTTAATACTACCAAGTGAAAATCACCGACGAGACAAATTGTCGTTAATTTTATCTTTGTGTTACCGAGAATACTTTTATAATAAGAGTGTACGCGTTCTGCTGATTGGATCTGACTTGTATGTTCAGATGGGAATTGTATGGGTAAATTTCCTGGAAGGATGTTCAGGTATTGATTGTTTCCGAGTGACGTACAGTCGTTTTAAATAAATTGGCGCAATGCGAGTGTTCATAACAAATAAGTTATTGACTTTTTGGAAACGTTTTAAATGCTTTTATTTACTCTTATAAGCTTTTGACAAATTGTCCAAAAACTAGACTAGCATATTGCTTGACAATAAAACCAAAAACATCTTTTGTCATAAACATCTCCGTTGCCTAAAAGTTAAGACTCGAGACCCACTGAAGAAATAACCAAAGAAATAGAGGATATTTGTTTTTACCAGTGTAAGATAGAAATTTATTATACTGCAAAGAAATTTCCTTGAATTTGATTGGATAATGTGCCGTTGATGTAAGTCCGTATTTACGGATCAGCCGTAGATATTAACTGCACGTGACTTTATTTCCCTCTTCTGGCCTCCCACCTTTTGTTGTCGTCCGACATTTTGTTTTGAATTTTGTTTAAAATTCATATTCTTTAGCCTATCTCCTTATTTATTAAGCTTATGGATTACTTAAATTATAATGAGAAATAATTGTGCCAAGTTAATAAAGTTGAAAACAATCGGAATATTCTTAAATTTTCAAAATAAATATTGAACCGATAGTCCGCTGAAAAATTGTATGAAATTGCGCCAAAAACGTTTGTTTATGACGTGACGTCATGTCGTCACATACCTAAATTTGAGCCCGTTTTCTTAAAGTTCTCATTCGGAATGTTCTTTACGTTTGGGTACCAACGTGAAAAAACAGTGAAAATAAAAATGATATTCCACTGTTTGAAAACAGTGAAATACCACTTTTATTTCACCGGGAAAATTCTATAATTCACTGGAAAGTATAAAATAAATTTAGCTATTTCAGTTTTAAAGTTAGTTTGAATGAACAATATACCAAACTTTATATGACCTAACGTAAAATCATTTTGTTGAGATTCTTGCAGCGCTTGCCAGCATTTTATATCGGTGTATTAACAGTGAATATATTTAAAATGAATTTTGCAATTATTTCAGTTAGTTGATAAACTTAAAAATGCCGATATACATTTTTGAAAAATTCAAAAGGATTCTACTAGCTGTTTTAGGCGAAGTGATGTCTAGTGATGTCATTACTTTGCGAATGTCTTTTGTACAAAAGACATTACATGCAATTATTATTATCGAAGCTTAATAAACATTTATTGTACAGGACCTTCCTTTTAGGATAACAATTTCACTGTATTAATATTTCTGATTCTCGAAGTGTCCAAATATGGTCTATGTTCTTACAAATATATGCGTTCTAAGTAGAATATGATTTGATATGCGAACAGATTGATCTTTTTGATGCATTTTTTTCAACCTAAAGGGAACACTGAGAATGGATGGGCAGACACAACTTCCATAATATCTTCCTCATTTGAGCAATCATCTGCTGTCTACTGTCTCATTTAGGACAATCATGCTTTAAGCAATATGAATCATTATGCATGCGAGCGTATTGCATTAATAGACGTTCGATCATTTAGGAAAATGTATTTAAAACATAAATCGATTTGCGTTATTGATTTTAATGGAACTCTGTTAGAAAATAATCTTTAACACATTTTAATATGGCTAAATTGTGTTTGAACGGATTAATGATGTATCTCTATTTTATGTCTTGGGGCATAATTTCTTTTTCTGCCATCGTTTGCTAGGGCGGTTCTTGCGTCATATCTCGTGATAGGTAGCAACAAATCTATAAAACATAAGTAAAGAACGGGTTGAGCGCAACTCAATATTTACAACAAAAAACGGTACAAAATTAATCCATCCCAAACGATGGTATGATTATGGCGATGAACATGGAACCTTCAATGCGGTATTGTCAGATTAATACCATTCCATGTTCAGCGGCGTATGGCCCCCAGAGGGAGTTGCTCTACACGAGAAAACATTGGGCGGAATTAAACAGAATAGAACTTTGACAGGAGATCTTAGAATCCTGCATATCACAGACAACGCCAAAAGGCAAAATTGAAAGAGCAGGAAGTATATCATTTGGGGTGATTAGACAATATCCAAATCTATATTGGCTTTTATCTTTTAGCGTTGAATGTGCCGTACGTCGGCTGTTGGAGTATCCCCGTACTTTCAATGAATGCTGTTATCATTTACCGTCAAACACATATAATGGGTAAATATTGAGTAGCGCTCAACCCGTGTCTAGTGGTGTGAACAATAATATTCGTTCCATGAACAGGCTCAAATCTAACGAGTTGGCAATAGTTTGCTTTTTGACATGTTCGGTGGCTTTCAAAGCGGTTTTCTTATCTTTTAAAAAATGTTACTGTTTGTCTTTGCATGAACCTCAGAACATAAATAAAAAATCACCTTTTTGGTTAATGCATGTACAACATTGAATTATTTTTGTGAGAAGGCAAGCGAGTGATGTTGTTTACTAAATATAATAAAGGAATCAATGGAACTAAAAATTCAAAAGAATGTTACATAAGGGTAAATGGGGGATGGGTATCAGCTGTAAGAAATACAGGTTTTCAAGTGTCTCCACCTTCTACATGAAAATTCTTAATGTTTTCAAGGTTTAATAATTTTGAGAATACATTACCTAGTAGAGTTGTCACTAATTTCACAGTATCGATTAATTTGGAAACGTGAATTAATAAATCCTTTCTTTAATGCAATAACATGAAAAGCTTTTGACGAGACAAAATGTCGTTAATAAGATTCTTTGTGTTACCGAAAATAGTTTTATGATGAGAGTATAGGCTGCCGCTGATTGGATTTGACTTGCACGTTCAGATGGGAATAGAATGGGTAAATTTCTTGTTCTGATATTGATTAACTCCCTGATAATATCAACGTGTGGCTTGTACAAAATGACACTCACTCGGAGAGTAAAATTGATAGAAAGATGACGTTTCTATTAGTTTGATCTCTAATTGAACTTTTTATTATACTGCAAAGAAATGTTGTATATTGTATTGATGTATATCCGTATAAACTGATCGACGTTTTTACCGTTTTGACGGCTGTAAAATGTCTTCTCGTATATTCAATCGCTGCTGGTATCTAATTCCATCTTTAAAGTCAGTTAAGCGCACGATAAATGATAATTATATTGGTGTAAATAATGAGTAGCGATCAACAGGGGCCTTGAGGCGTGGACAGTAATATACATTTCCACTACTTCCCGTGAACAGGTTCGATTAAACCGAGCCTGTTATTTTTTATTTGTCGTGTTTAGTTGCTGTCAAAGTTTCCCTTTCATCTCAATTTAAATTTAAATATCACAACAGCGTTGTTGGTGCTTTTTGGCGTCTGTAAAATGTTTCCCTGTATATTTAATCAGTGTTGTTATCAATAACCACTTTTTATAGGCCATTGGACACCATATAATTTTTGTATTAAAGCGCCGAACCCTGGACCAGGCGGCGTTGTATTTTCAGTATAACCTATGAACAGGCGTAATAAAACCGAGCCTGCAATATTTTGATATTTGTCGTTTTTCCTTTTCGTCCTTTAAAATATCACATCACCGTTGTTGGTGCCGTGTGGCGGCTGTAAAAACAGTGTAAATTTGGAAAAAAGCTTCTTTTAACGTTCATGATTTCTTTCTTTTTCTCGTTATAACGAGCACAATCACAATTAGCAACATATGTGTGCTAATTTCCTGCCTTATTGTGGCACTATTTCAAACAGACATCCTACAAAAAACAAATCTGGCTAACATGCAATCAAATTATATCTGTGATTCTTACATATGACAACATAACGCCATCATTTTATCTCAGATATTTAAAGCTACACGCACAAGTTGCGATGAGAAAAATGCTGTATGACAGATTAAAATGACAACTGTGTTGGTATATGCACTTCTTCATTTTGCTAGGAATAATTTATAAATTGTTTGTGTCATCCAGTGTCAGGCGATTTTGTTTTGAATATTTGCTTCACAATATGGTTTCTCCTACAGAAAACAGCACTTATAAATTCATCGGTGGTATGTCTTAAAAGTAATTAAAACTTAAAAATTAAAGTATGGTGCTTTTGAAGAAAAAAATGTACACCTAAGAACATAGACAAGGCTTCCTCAAAAGTTTAGATACATTGTTTTTAAATTCCTAACCATAGCGACGCTAGGGTTAAGACAACAAAACAGATAGGTCAGTAAAAGTCCATTATAGAAAGATATCTGAGCTAGCAGTTATTCCGAATCGTCGATTTGATACTTGCAGCTGATAAACGAATGCATATTTTCTTCATTAAAGTCTGCAGACTAACAACAGGTTAAACCCCTTTTGCATTATATCACAGAAGTACTTGTAAACAAAGTATATTGAACTCGTCATAAAAACTGTTACCATATCCTTTTATTTTGACACACCTTCTGTGGCATGATTCTATTGATTTTACACGTACCAGAAACTAGTATGGTACGAGAGGATTTTAATATGTTCTTATTTGAGACAGAAATCTTTTATCTGTTAAAAAAGTTTGTTTCTTTTTTAAACATTAAATATACATATTTACCACACAAATGAAGTTAAAAAAAGGGTGAAATATGCATATCAGGAATCGCCACATTCAGAAAAAACAGCCTCCCCACACAGTCAAGAAGAAGAGAAGGAGAGAGAGCATGGTTAATAAAATGATCAGTTTCAAAAGAGACACCACTAACAATTAACAAAAATGAGAACTCGAGGGGTTACCGCCTTGGAACGGTCAGTTGCAAATCAAATTGCCAATGGGGGTTTAAACCAGGTTATAGGGAGAGCCAACCTCACACTTGCCTCAACAGGTTCTCATATCACAAAACAAATACAAGTTGTCTTGGTGAAACCACTCCAACCCACTTATCGGCTCAACAATGTTGCATGCAAAAGCACACAAACATATAAAACATAAGAATCTAATAGCATTGCAAAGCCAAAGGGCGGGTACTCGATGATCTTACCGAGACCAGAGCTGGAGTAAAATCAGCAAGAACACGATGACAGGTATAAAAGAAACAAATCGAGCTTCTAGGTTCTTTTAAGAAAAGATTTCCCCATAAACCATCATAAACTCTTAAACCCCTGCCACCGTCGTGCAACCAAAGAGGTAAGCATAATGATCAACTGTAGTAGGGTTAATCACCAGGCATGCAGAGCGCTGTAAAATATCATGTTGGTAACCTTTCTTTTTAAATTTAAAACTTCTAAGCAACAAAACAGTGATAAGAAATCATTGAGTTACTCTAGCAGATACTTGAAATATTGACTTGACATAACCCGAATAAATAGTTGTATAAAACCGCGTCAAAACAATTGGACCACAAGACTCCATACAAGTTAATTTTACGCTTCCTCAGTTATTGACTGAAAGATAAGCAGATTCAATAAAGATGAATAAATATATGACAGCATTGATGGGTCTGTTGTCTCGGAAACCATTCCATGGATATTGTTTTGTCTGACAATGTCTTAACAGACATCGTGATATAGTTGCGTGTTAAGGTTATCCAATAAAAATATTTTCATTTTTATGCATTTGTCTTTTATTGTTAAGATGCTAATCAACTGGCATGAATGTTTTTCTATTGTCTGTTACACATGGTAATCCTAATGATCTATTACTCTTTAATTGTGACATTAGTAAAAAAATAATATTAAGTCTTGCTAAATACGTTTAACCACAAATTTGTTAGAGATTTTAGTCACACATCAAGAAAGAAAAGTGCATATGAACATTTAGTTGTTTAATTGTTATATATAATATATATTCTAACTGGTGCAAATCTCACCTTCACTCCTCCATGTTTTCCTCTGCGAATTAATGCTCCTGTTTGCGTTAGAAGGATGCGACTTTTAAAACATGCCAATAATGCTTATGATTATTTTTCGGATGCGTTATCTTTTGCTTTCGTTCCATTTATGTACTAAAAAAACTGATTCTTACAAGGAATAAGTGGAAAAGTAAAAAGGTGAATAAATACAGACATTATAGTTTATATTTCGTTTCAGAAGTTGTAACGCATAATGTATTCCATTAATCTCCAGCAATTCGATTGTGAGTTTTGTTAAACTAAAAATTTAAAGTGATGATTAAATTCCAACAAATTTGTAACACTTTTAATTATCTGAACTTGTTTAACTGGAAACGATCTTACATTTACATAACTTACAAGTCTACATAAAAGTCTCCCCGTACATATAGTAAGTACTGTCATCAGTAAAATATAACCCGTTACCGATTTCGTACAGTGTTGATAACGTATATCAGGGCTATCCGATCAACCCTTTTTGTTGGCTTGTTCCGGTTAGCTCAGTTGGTTGCGTCGTCGGAATTGCAGGGCTAGACGCTACTGCCGTTACAATGCGGGTTCGCTCCCAGGTAGATGAAACATAATTTACAACAGATTTAATCAAACATCACAAATATGAATATGTATTTGGAAGTTTGTTGAGTTTATCCTCAGTTCGTGAGGAATGTCAATCAATCACCTCGTCTGTTTCTCTTGACATAATCTGTTTAAACTTTTCATTTAGAGCGGATTCTTTATCCTGAAACGTTTGTTTCTTGTCAATTAGTAATCATTTGCAAATAATGAAATAATGGTAGGATGGGTTGGCTTTAGGACAACAATGAGGAAAATACACAACAGAACGTGCACCAACAGCTTTGTAGTACAATGACATCGTAACAAAAGCAGTCAATATATCGAACTGAATTCTTAGAAATTGTTTCGCAAAAGCGAATAATGTGGACACTAAATACTCAAACATATTCTATTTATGCTTTATTTTATGTGTTTATCATACTTCTGGAAGTGCTTTAGAAATAATTCTAAAGTTTCTTTAAAAAAATAGAAATAGAAGTTTTCTTCATGAAATAGATGGTAATAGTTCTGTGAAAGCAGCCGGTAATGATAAATATTGTAAGAGCCGCTAAATGTTATTACTTAAAAAAATAGACATAACTGGTGTTCTTTATATTTAACTATTAGCAGCAAACCTACCATTTAAATATTCTTCAATCATTAAATATTTTACACATATTTAACACAAGTTGCATTGGACGATTGTGTCGAGTTACAAAAGTCATTTATGTTATCCCTTCTGAAATTGTAATTTACTGACAGAATAAACGACGTCGTAATATTTCTAGCAAATTTATGCCCACCAATCTTAGATGACCTAGGGGGACACGAAGATAGATAATAATCCTGTGCATTTCTCTATGCACATCTCTAAAGACTCGTTCATATTTGATAAAACAGCTTATTATTTATGATAGTTCTACAGGGATGAGAACCTAATCACTTCACCTAGCTACTACATTAAATAACCCATACCACTTCTATCTTGCACGATCAATTTTTTTTCTCGCAAATGAAAACACAAGACAAATATAGTAATCAGCAATAACATACATCCATAGGGTATCCTGATGATGTTTAAATGCAATTCATGTATCCAAATTATTATTAACTTCTAACATATCTTCAAACAGCTTTATAATAATGCTCACATAATTTACTTTGTGTATACAACTTAATATTGTCAATGAAAGTAGTTAAATTAGTTCGGGACAAAAATTAAATCACATGAAAATCTTCGACCAGATCAAATGACGTACTTTTATCGCCGTACAACCGGAAGTAGTTTTTTTATTAGAGGACACGCTTTTCCTAACTGAATTTGGCTTGTACTTTCCAATGGAGATTGTATGCGTAAATTTCCAGGAAGGATGTCCTGGTTTTTTATTAATTCTCTGATAGTGGAAAAATGAGCATGATTGATAGTTACAAACTGTCGCTATGAGAGTGAAAAATAACAAGATATGTAGTTTATGTTCTTTTATCTCTTATTGTGTTGTAATAAAGGCGTTATAAATATGCTTAAAATATAGATTATTATTATGTAAAAAAATTAATATTAATTACTTCTAGTGGGACAAACAGATAATTCACTAATTAGTGAGCGTGATAAGTACTTGGCATTATCTATCCGCCTAACCTATGCCACACTTCCAGTCAGCCAAATCACATGGTAACACCCCACTCAGTTTCAACAATATTTTGACCAAATAGTTACAATTAGTTACCATTTTACACAAATACATTGAAATTATCTGACGAATGTAAAACATTTACTATGCATCATCAGATTAAAAAAAAATATTTTGAACAAGCTATCACCAACGTGGCTAGTGCAGGTTAAACCCATTTTTAAAAAATATTATACTATATTTTAATCACAATTATAAAATAATACAGCATTAGTTATTGTCAGCGGCTCTTCATTAAGTTTTTTTTCGAATATACACCTTTATCTTTCAGACGAAGGGCAATATTAATTCCTCTGCTTCTCCTTTATATATAAGAATAAAATTGTTGTATTTTAAGACGAGTGTTATATTGTCTTCGAGCTTTTGGCATAAATAATCATTAGTATTCCGACCGGAAAATTATGATAACAGTCATAATCGAGATGCTTGTTTTGACTATATTTCGGAAGTTAATGGACATTCCTCACCGCTAACCTCAATTGACGAAAACTATCAGTGCCTTAACCCTTTGATTACTATGCTCAGTCAACGGAAACTGACGAGAAAAAATAGTATCATATACTACTTCAATCTGCGGAAAAAACTCAATTTCTTATCTTTTTCCTCAATTGCCATTTTATTACCTACTATGATGGCATAAATTGTACAGAGTCATCCTTTTTGCTACGATTTCCGCCTATACTAGATTCTATATTCTAACGGGAATACTTTGTACCGACGGATTATTAAAATGGTGTTTCATTTGATGGATCGGATTCTTGCGAACTTATTGTCGGTGAATTCTTAAATTGTTTTAAATTATGAGAGATTCAAAATAGGAAAATATTAAACAAACTTACATTACTTGTTAATTTTAGTACTATAAGATTTTTTTTAAACTTTGAAACTTAGCCTCTACTAAAGTTGAGCTAAGCTCACGTTTCATTTTACAAAGGAAAAGATAAAATTGCGAATATTAAAACCTTTCTGTGTAAAAGCTCTTCAAAATGAGTCTCAAAATCAAACTATATTAATCCAAGATGTACTGGAGTGACATGTTACATGTCATTGTCGAAACATTTTGCGAAACCCTACAATACTTCAGAAATTTTAACCTGACTGTCATACTTAAAACATTGAAACCATTTATATATGTTTTCATTAATGTTTTCCATCTTCCTTTTTTTCTCAACGCGACACATCCCACATGTTCGAACATCATCTGTACCGTCGCCAATTACAGATGTATAAAGACAGTCTTTTTGCGAATTTTCATCACTGGTATTCGGGAATCTGGTTGCAAGCCATCGCCAGATGCAAGCTATCTCCAGCCACGACGGATCGTAATACTCTGGAAATATAAAACAAACCCAGAAAAAGGGCAGGGTTTGGTAGGAAGTTATAAAACAGTTTTTTATGTAAAGAAACAATGCCTCTACCTCGTTTTGTTCATTCAAAATCGAAAAGACTGGACTCTGCGCAAACAAGAGCTTATATAGACAAAGACACGTGACATGTGAGGTAACAGGAGTCATTTCTGCTGGTTAAAGTGTTTAATCTTTAATCGATTAAACTTACTATTATATCACTTTAGCTGGTATATGAACATACGTTCATCTCTGAGTCAATAGATGTATAATAATTAGGCTCAATATGTTTAATTTATCAACATAGAAGAGGATGCATGATACACTCAAATATTTACATTCCTATTGATTTCTTCGTTTAAAAAAATTCGGTTCATTTTGCATGAACCGCATGACCCGTAATGACGTCAGTAACGTCATGGCTGTTACTATTGAAAACTCCCACGTATTACTCCCCCTTTTCACTTAATACTAATTTTTGAAAGCGTTCGACGTAAGTTTATTTAAAGAAAAAAATGAATAAAATGTAAATATAAGTAATGATTCTTATTTTGGTGCGGTTCATGCAGATTGGACGTGCACGCGAGAGCTGGCAAATTTACCATAAAGCGCTAGCGCGCTTTATGGATTCGCAACAAAATAAGAATCATTCCTTAATTAATCGGCAATCGTTCATAAAACTAGTGGTCTTTATGTACTTGAATGATTGTCAAAATTAAAATCAATGACATTACGCGCTCGAAACTTTATTTTTTGATACTTATTTATTGTAAAAACAAATTACAAATAGGGTTATATCTTATTATATGCAACAGTGGATAAATAATAGGTCCATTTCGTAACGTAAGAAAAACCTCCATTTTGCGACATGGACTCCGTTTCGCACTTATGAAGTTCTCCATGGCTACCGGCAGGCGAATGCACGAAACGACGAAAGTGAACAATTGATGGGAAAAAACATTATTGGATTTTTTGGAGGAAAAGTGAGACTGGTATTTGCCTCAAATCCCATTTATCAAACAAACTTACGTCATCATAAACATCGTTATGTAGAAAGTATTCATTCAGATGAAATTACTACTATGAATCCGCAAATAAATGGCTATAAAACACCCTTAACAATAGATAAAAGAAATCGAATTCTTGAGGCAGGTCTTGTGTCGTCTGATTTTATATGACAAAACCATAATTTCGTTGATAATCTATTATATAGTTTGATTATAATGGAACACTTAATTGTGATAATGCAATAAAACCTTTAGAAAATGTTTATTTGTCTGTCATCGTCTTCAGGCAAATTATTGCAAATTGAATATAGTAATCAGATATGAAGAATAGCTTCGTCTCTATAAGAATATGTACGCTTTGATCAAAACCAGACCTAGGATACTATTACCAGAATTTTAAAATCTATAATGATATTCCCGTACTGTGCTGTTCAGTGGAGTTATCATTCAAATAGCTATTCGCAGGCGGCTTAGCACGAGACTTATATTTGTGTATTGAGGTTCGCTCGCACCTAGAGTAGGCGGTGTGAGGAGTAATATGCACTTCCATTAGGGCTAATGAACAGGTTCAATCAAATCGAGTCTGCAATATTTTGATATTTGTCGCGTGTTCGCTGCTTTTAAGGCGTTGCTCCGTTCGTCATTACTATGTCATAGACAAAAAAAGAAAAATATCAAAATCTTTCAAACGGTACAATACAGTTCCATCAAACTTTGCTCAATGCAATGCTTCAAATGTTTGATTGTTTTACATAAGTTGGAAAAGTAAAGAAAATTAGTTTGACATAAAACATCCCTATAGTTCTATTTGCAATTTATCGCAAATAGCAACACAATACAACAATTCAATTGCCAACATGAGTGAAATGATACTGACAACAATATCTAAGGCCCTTGAAAATAACTTCCAATTTGTGTCTGCTGGATGTGGCCATTCCTAATATGCTTATTTCACTTTTTGTTCAATAATAAAGACAGAAATCAACATTTTTATTTTTTGTCATCAATTTTTGCGACCAGGAAATTGAAGATCAAACACATTTTTACAAAACAACTCACATTGTATTAATTTGTTAGAACAAAGGACCTTAGATATTGTTGTCAATAACACATTACTCATGAAGTCATTTAAATTGATGTTTAGTGTTGGTTTGTATTTGTGAGAAATTGCAAATAGAAAATTAGGGAATTTTTTTTTGGTCTAACTAATTTTCTTTACAGTTCTTACCATGTGAAAATAATCATACACTTATAGCATTGCTGTGTGCAAAGTTTGATGGAACTGCATTGTGCCGTTTGAAAGAGTTTGATATGTTTCTTTTTTTATGAAAGACAGTGCATAGCACCTTAAAATTCTCCTTTTATCTATAAACATTGTCAGTGTCACTATCTATCTATCTACCAGTAATGTCAAACCCCTGGTGGGGGCCTTGACATTCCAGCTCTTTTTCTGGTGGAGGAGGCACCTACGGGCATTGTTTCAGTCCCGGGCGGGACCCTGGGTAGAACCACCGACCTTCCGTAATCGAGCTTGACAGCTTCCTCACATGAAAAATTTCGACCCGGGAGGACTCAAACCCACAGCGGCTGTAAGGTTGTCAACCAATGACTTAAACCACTCCCACCACTATCAAGAACTTCAGATTTGATAAATCGAACTGGGTATAAAACAATAGCATTCATCAGTTCATACGGAATGGCATTCATCAATCAGTCGGTTTCCCGTGAAATACTCTGTTAAATCCTGTCAGATTTTCAATAAGGTCAGGCTTTATTACGAGGAACGTCTTTATCCTGTCAATTACTAATCCTTGCCAATTGGCTAGAAATCGGAGTTCGTTACGTGATTAAACAAAACACAGGAAAATACATCCGCTACGATGTACCGAAAAATGGTCAGAACAATTGACAAGGGATTGACAAGAACGCTTTAAAGAAAGAAATAAATAGCATGTTCATTATAATTTTTATTTAAGAGATTTGGCTCACATTATTCAGGCAAGAAACGCAACTTTCTTGGAGTTATTTCTTCTATTATTAGTAAAGTACATGTATAATATGTTATATATAAACTTATATATAACTGTTTTTAAAAACATTTTATATACCTCAATTTATAATCCAAAATAAAATTTCTACAAATTAAACACTAAAGGCGTTGTCCAGAAATACACAGATCTGATTGGCTTATGGATCAACTACGTATTCAGACGTCGGTATTACAATGCCAAAATTTACATTTCTGAATCAATAAATGGGAAATAAAAATGTAATTATAAGAATTGAAATCGGTTCCCTGCTTTTCGTCATTATATGAACTATAAGAATGTTTACACCTTATATGATATTGCCTCTACCTGGAAGCGAACACGCACCGTCACGGCAACAGCGCCTAGTCCTGCAATTCCAAGAAAACAAACGATTGAGCTAACCGGGACAACCCCACAAAAGGTTGGTCAGATAGCCCTGATAAACGCATGCATTATATGCATGAAAAGGTTTTATTTTAAAATTTTAAATATTCAATTTTTAAAGAATCATATTTAATAAATATCTTTCTGACATAAAAGCATTTTTTTCAATGACTTAAAAGGTGTTAGTTTATTTGCCGTTTTTCGTTGAACTCCCGCTACCCGTATATTAGTTGCTAATCCTGTTACAGTGCAAATAGAATATAAAACCGAAAGTCAATTTAATGTCGAACGCTAAAGGAAATGCTTTTAGAAAAATGAAACATTTATGTGAAAACTCTCGAAGGTAACTGTTATTTTGATGGAAACTAAAGAATTAAATTTTGTATATGCCTTTAATTGAATTCTACACAAACTCGTAAACAACCCAAACTCTCTTTACTGAGAACTTTCTATTCTAATTAAAGCAAAAAGTGAAATAAGCATATCAGGAAGAACCGAATTCAGAAAACACAGCCTCTTCACACTGACAAAAAGCAGAGAATGAAAGAGAGCATCCGTTTATAATTTGATAAATTTCAAAAAAGGACATCACAGACAAATTACACCATTGACACAATAATAAACAAGAACGGTTTGAGAGGGGGTTACAGTCATGAAACGGTCAGTGACAACGTGTATTGTCATTGTGGGGTTTAAACCAGGTTCTAGGTGTTAAAACTTAGCTCCAACCGATCATCTAATCAGCTCACAACACACAACATCAAACAAATAATGACACTATAAATTATTTTCCAGTGGCTGTTCTTCTGTCAGTATATTCCATAAAAAAGAAAAAAGTGCACCAATAAATTATCATAAAAAACCAACGCATCAAAATAACAATATAATCCCGCTTGCTAGACTTGCAAAGTCACATTCAATAAGAGTACTAATATGTAGATGGTATGCAATGACATGGTAATTTGAATAAAGAACAGTGAATATTTGCCTAATTTCAACTGGGAAATAATGTTTATTTCATTGGTTTCATCAGAATTTTGAACCAATCACACATGAGTGTTTTAAGTAATAAAACACAATGCTTTGATCGACAAAATATATGAGCCAAGTAAAGAATGTACATATAAACATTTCGGATGTTTTTGTGAGTGTTTATCTTTAAAAATGCAAGACTCTCTTTTATTTTATAGAGAATGATTTGATTTTATTAACATGACTTTCCATTTCCATTTACATGATGCATTAAGCTAATGCTTTTAAACAGAGACAGCAAATCACGTAATGCTGACATGTTGGATATATTGCCTGATCTTTATATCTTGCTGAAATACGCGGGTTTGTATTTTTGATCCCTTTAAAATGATAAGAAGAAATGTGAAAATAGACGACCAGTCGCCATTTCAGCCAGTCAAATGCTTGAGATTTGAGACAGGTTTCCAATCTCAGCTTTATAACCTTCAGCCCAGTAGAAGACCTTCATTGTGTACTGATTACTTATATTAAAATTGGGTACCGCTAAATCCTACATTATGTGTTCAAGCCTGCTATAATATTTTTGTTGTAAATATTAACCCGGCGTTTGTAGTAACGTTAATATGCATTTCCATTACTGGCCATGAACAGGCTTAACCAAACCAAGCCTGCACTATTTTCATATATTATTTTGTGTTTGATGGCTTTCAAAGTTCCCCTTTCATCAATTTTAATGATATATTTTAATATGAGAAAATCATTGAGAGAAAAATATTAATTTGAATGAACAAAGATAAAATAACTTAGTTTTAAGAGAATTACAATTAGTATTATGACTTCCAAGATCTATTGTAATTTTAACGCACCTGAAATGGGTAATCTTAAGGCACTGTTCTTATGTGTTCTACACTAAACTGTTAATAAAATAAAGTTTTTGAATAGGCTTATGTCATTACAATGTTTTTATTAAGATTTCATTGGTTAGATCGAAAGGAATACGGCTTATCACAAGAAAACTTTGAAAAATTCTCTATATCTTTGTCAAAGGTTAAACAAATAAATGACGTTTTTTCCCGTTAATTTCAGAGGACACGCAAAGCAAAGGTGAATAATTGCGTTTGACAGACAACGGAGACAATGTCGTTTTTGACGTAAATGGCCCGATAATGTAGCCATTTTGGTAGAAGTAATTCTTAATTATAGAATCCATACGTGTCAGGCATTGTTGTTTCTGGAAATGGCTGAAAACATCCTGTCCTTTTTCATAACTTAAGCGATATTTATTTCGCGAAAGCATACATTTAAGTGTACAGTTAACCCTGCCTTAGCAGCCACCTGCGAATAACAACTACTTGTCTTAAACAGCCAGTTTGAATATGTCTAAAACTGATATGTGTTCTCATTTTCACTTGTCTTGAACAACCACCTGTGTATAGCAGCCACGTTTTGTCACTCCCTTGGGTGGCTGCTTAAGACAGGTTTGACTGTATACACCAAAAGCTTGTTTACGTATTTGTCATTGAAAAAAAATATTGCTCAACTGTTATTAACTGAAAATAAACTTGAAATGAATAAACAATATACACTTAACAACTTTTCTAAGTATACACCTTCGAACTGGGGCATTACTGGCTTGATAATTGAGCTATTGCTCTAAAACGTTCAATAAAAATGCAATAATACTAACTGATTTATTAGAAAAATTGGTCGAATTTAACAGGCATATTGGAAAACTAAACGATAGGCGACTATATGTTATGCTTTTAAACTGATTTGCTCAAAAAGTGGGTTGGACTATAAACAGATTAGATATAAACCATTAAGATTAGAATGAAATGAATTTAATTTAACAGAAATAGAAGAATAGCATATTTCTAGGTTCCAATTGTTCATTTATAAATACGCGTAATTCGTTTATTAAGTTGAACATACGCTTTATTACCTGATTTTGTGAATTTGTATTCTGTGGGTGTCAGTATTCTAAATGATTTGGAGCAGTCAGTTGTCTGTCATTTTGAATAAAGTTTTACTAATAAATCAGTTAGTATTTATTGCATGGTTTATTAAAAGTTTTAGGACAATAGCCCAAACATCAAGCCAGTAATGCCCCAGTACGAAGGTGTATACTTAGCAAAGTATTTAAGTATATAAGAAGTATTCTGATGTTGCATTTTTTATCGAAAGAGAATATTTTACATATGAAAAATTGTGAACACTATCGGGAAGCATGCAGTTTTAAAGTAAATATAATAACCCAGAAGAAAGCATACAGACTTGACCTGATTCTTGCGTGGTTTATTATTTAAAGTTTTATATTCACTTAAATGAAGACACAGAATCCATCAAGTCTGACAAGCAAATCCTTAAAAACTCGTTTATATCTATTTTCCGCCATTTCATGTCAATTAAATGTTTAAAAGCATTTTGACGGCCGGTCGGATGAAAACTAATTTGGTATTTTCTTCAGAAATGCAATCAGTCTTAACTCAACCAAAGGCTCTATCGAGTAAATTTCAGAGGTCTAAACGATAAAGGACTTTGAAGATAATGTTGTTCAATAGGTTAAAGACATACATACTTTTAATCTAATTGCTAAAGACAATATTTTGTTATCATATAAAATCGCGATAAGCAGTCGACAGTTAATTCTTGTGGTAAACGGAATGAGCAGCGATAGTGAGTTTTATTGATATATTTTATTAACTCATCTATCAACAAAATCGGCATTCTCCTATGTGTTAAATACAACCTGTCAGTTCTGACACTGGCAGGGCTTTTCTTTGTCCAAATCTTTTCACCAGCAATATTCAAAATTGTTCAGGTGAGTATGAAGAATAGACAACATGTTTACCGCAAAAAAGATGGCGCATGCAAAATACGTCTCATGCACGGCCTACGTCTTCCGACAATAACTGAAGCCTTATACATAGATCCGTGATTATGCAACTTATGTCTATTTCATCAACACCCAAGGCTTCATGTGCCGATGCAGTATCACGTAGCGTCTTTCGCAAGCAACTGAGATTTAGTGGTGTCTACCTTTGCCGCCAGCATCTAAGACTTTATCTTTCGATGCCCATCAACTGAGACCTCGTGTGCAGATGCGGTATCATGGAGAGATTTTCGACTATAATACATTATCATCTGCCTCCTCAGAACTCAATAAAGGGCTTTAGTCCATATGCTTTAGATCCTTTATTCGTAAGGCCCCAGTTACACAGTCATTTCAAATTGCTCGCTGTTTTGATCGGTTGTCATCCGTGAGGTTTTCTGTGTAAACGGCGCTATCAGTGATTGACAAGTTTCATGGGTTTGTTGCACATTTAATTCTCATCTTTTTTTCTATCGGTGGTAAGTATAAATTGATCGGTTGCTTATCATGGCACATCGGATATATCGGCGGTGGACAGGTTGTCGATCCGCTGAGAAATCTATCCGCAGGAAACGCCACAGGGTAGAAAAGAGTTGGTAGATGGTTCGGAAGTGCTTACTTTCTTAACGAACTGATGGTGTGTGAAATTCACGGAGAAGGTACCGGTGATAATGGTATTCTAATTAACCTTTTAAAACTGCTTTTATCTTCGTGAAGACTGTCTATCAACTGAACACGTACCATCAAAGCAGCTGTATGATTTATTTAATTATTTCCGATATGGACGGCATTCAGTACAGGCACATGTGACCATTATGCAATGTAGTTACATTCAACGATTCCAGAGATAACAGACTAATATTGATTATCAATTTTGGCATCTACATTAATCATTATTATGTTGATTTAATTATTATCAATGAAAACAATAACATTTTACATATTAATGATATTTTGAATCGAAAGGATAAGTTTTGATGATTTTATATAATAAAAGATTACTATCAATGTTTTCATGTTTTTCAATAATTAAAGAAGGAATTTCTGGAATTTTAGTAACTCCTATTTGCAATCATTCGAATGTATCTAGCAAACAAAATGAGGATTCGTCAGTCAAATGGAAATACGTTCTCTAAAAGTGTTTATTTTAATTACAAGAAGCAATACATTGTCATGCAGTCTCTTTCATATATGAATAGTGAAAAATACGCTTTTAAAATTACAAAATGGCATTTAAGATTTTTCAGAATGAATCATTTGAGAAACCTTACAAGGTTTGTAAGAGATATAAAAAAAACCTAGACAAATGTAAATAGAAACTTTTCATTTGAATAGTTTTATATTATGGCTTTTAGATTTTATTTCATGAGACATCATCAGATATAGCACATTGTTGTGTATTCATTCTTGTTTGCTTATATAAGAGGTTCCTCTGTCTTGAATATTATCGACAACCAAAAATAAACGCGTCATTTGGGCTTCAACACTATTTTTATTATTATCAAGACCTACCAAATGTAAACAGACTTCTATTTCAGACGAGGTATGACGGATTAGAAATACAACTTTGCTCGACGCTGTGATTATTTGCAGGGAACAGATTCTCTTTTATTGTCTGGCATTTTCATTTTCGTGACTTCTATTCAATTTCGGTTTAGTATTTTGAGTAAAAAAGATGAAAGAATATTTCTTTTTAAATTCGTTTTATAAATAATTTTGATTGAAAATTTAAGCTTTAGTGATTATAAGTAATTTTTATAACTCTTGCAATATATAAACTTTTATGGTATAGTGGTTCACACATTTGCACTTATTCGTACTGTATTATATAATCATTTGTACACCACATTGTTAAGTATTTTTGTTTGTCTGGTAAACACGATTTTCACACTCTCAAATATGGAAACGCATAGGGTCCCCCCTGGTAATCTAGATCGCGATAATTGTTTTAACGTCAAAATGTCTTATTTTCAAACAGTTCCGAGATATTTTTACCGTTTATCTGCTATATTTTATTGGTTAATGACAAACATTTTAACAAGAGAACAAGGATATGTTTGGCGTTATTTTGTATTTTAAGCAATATTTTTCGCACCCAGCTTCTTTCGATATAACGTTATCATGAACATGCTCTCTGAAAGTGGTGAAATGGCGGCTAGAATTATTATGTTGAAGGTTTGGACAGCAAATAGAGAATTAAAAAGCATGGAGAATATCCAAAATCCTCAATTCAGAATACATAGCCTTCCCACAGAGTAAAAAATATTGGAACTAGCATAGGTTTACATGCATTATAATCAATTTCAGACAGTACACCACAAAGAAGGAAAATCAGAACCTGGGTTTACAGCGCTTTCGTGGTTTAGCCAGGTTTTAGTGTGACCAACCTTATTTTCTCGTGTGAACAAGTACAAGTTGTCTTAATAAATTAACTCCACCAACATATCAGCTCGACAATGGTGAATTCTAGAGCACACAAAAATATGAGAAGGTAACAGAGTTGTCAATTATGACCCTTCGAGACTAGAGCAACTGGGGGAGGCTGTGCATTCTGAAATACGCACAGTACACCCAACGTTTCGATCACTGTAAGTTAACACAGGTATTGTTGTGGGAGTCTTGTGAAGATCCACCACGAGGATTCCATAGCAATAATTATTATATACACATGGAAGTTTAAGGTTCCAGTTAGACGGGAACTTTCGGCACTGATGGGGGCAAGTGATGAACAGTCAACATAATGTTGATCACGAGACAGAAGCAGATATATGCAGCCCTCAGTTGTTCTTCACAGAAAAAGCATTTGGTTTGCTCATTGAAAACAAACAAAAACGCTATGAATTGTTACTGAGCATTTACTTTGACATTGCTAATACTAGTACCATTAAAAGTTGTTACAAACCAAAGAAAAAAATTAAAAACACTTTGGCATGTCTTTACCCTTAACTTTTTGTAAGGAAACATGGTGAAACAAAATAACCTACTTTTCAATAATAAGATGTTATGATGCGTAAAAAATATCGCGATCTAAATTAACAGGGGGGACCCTATGCGTTTCAATACTCAAACTACATCAGTATTCAAATAAAAGGTTTTTCGGCGTAGCTGTCTAAGCTCACTTTTGACCTAATTTATTAACCAATGAAGTGTTGTAAATAATACTCGTATTTTATTATTATGCAGCGGAAAAATTTAAATAAACTATTTCGATTGGTAGCTATTTCCACCAGAGAGGCATCTAGCAGGGTGAAGAGGTATCTAGTGGAATTTTTAAACAATTAGTTTACAGTGTTTTAAACGATTATTGCTGTGACGTTTACATCTTTGCTATTCTCTTGAGTGGAAAGATGTTGAAATGGGGCACACTACAGCAGGGGGTTAAGGCTGAACCCCCTGTACAGTACTCGTCATTGGCTAGGATTATTTGTCAACAACAATACAGTCACTCTTTTACATCAACCTATACAAAATGAAAGTGAAAGTAATGGAAATGGCTTTAAACAACGATGTTACACTTTCACTGTCAAGCTTAAAATTTAAGTTATAAAATCTGCGAGCTTGAATTATTGTAATATTTGTGAGTTTTTAGTTAATGGAAATTTATCCCAGCTCTTTCAGTAATAAAAATGTTTACCCGTCTCTTAAATCGGACAGCTGTATATAATATGCTACGCGATATAAACAAGGTGTCCGCTATTTAAGTCTTGAAGTCTTCACTAAATATATTTTATTCTTTCAGCAACAGATTATGTTTTAAGAATAAACACAACCAAGGCCTTTTACAATACGTTTCTTATATAAAACTCATTCTCTATCGCGACTGAGGATTTTACAATGTGCTTACTCGCTTACTCGTCTTAAATCTGGCAACTACGTGTAATATGTTACGCGAAAAAACTTCGAGTCCGCTATTCACAATGAAATTATTTAAGAGGTCGCAAACATTGCAAATGGCGAAAACTAGCTAAAATTTGGAAGAAGCAAATGTTTGCAAGCTCAGTTTAGTCTAATTCATGTTCTAATTACCCAGCACATACTGAAACAAAAGAAAAACCATTTGCATGAGAACTCTAAAATTCATGATCAATATACCAAAGCAACTCATACCTGAAATAAGTATATGCTGGGCTACAATGTTTAGTGCCTATTCGTCAAAATAATGTTAGGGGTTTCAAGAAATTCAAGGAAATCTTACTTCCTGGTTCAAAGTGAAAGTAAAAAGTGAAAGTAGGAAGTAAGTTTTCCTTGAATTTCTTGAAAACCCTAACATTATTTTGACGAATAGGCACTAAACATTGTAGCCCAGCATATACTTATTTCAGGTATGAGTTGCTTTGGTAAATTGATCATGAATTTTAGAGTTCTCATGCAAATGGTTTTTCTTTTGTTTCAGTATGTGCTGGGTAATTAGAACATGAATTAGACTAAACTGAGCTTGCAAACATTTACTTCTTCCATAGCTAAATCCATTTATTTACTAAAATCTAGGTGGCAATAAGTATTTCCCCCAAAATTCATTTTTTGAAATTTTAGCCTGTCTTCGCCATTTGCAATGTTTGCGATACCTTAATTTACAAGTAAATGAAGATGAAGTGAATAATACCAGCTACAAACTGCATTATTTCATATGCAATCTACGGTGGCGCCGTTTATCTTTTTTAAAGATATTTCTTGTTTCACATTATATTGATCTATATTATTTGAGAAAAACACTAAGTTTAACGTAATTTTCAAACACGTTAATTGATGCCTTGTTTTTTTTCTCAAGTTTTATACATCATATTTTATGAATCAGATGATCAGATAATAAGAATGGGTTTGCATTTCTAAGATAATGTTAGGAAAGCGTGTCATATGACAGTCTTGCGAATGTTTTTAATGTCGGTCAATCCACAATTCCGAAACTGAGGTTTATATTATTTGTTTCAAAGAGGTAGCTATCGGCTTCTAATTGTTTATTATTGTCTTTTGAAATTGACACTGTCCCTTCTTTACAGTTTGGCTGATTGGTGAGAGTTGAAGAATTGTTTCTGAATGTTGATTTTCCAAATAATTATATCTGGCATAAGAAAATCTGAACCGGATTGAACATGACTGAAATCAAGTTAAATTGGATTTTTAGCAATGGTTTGAATGTGCCTGTCAGTAGTGTGCTTTCCCCCAGCGCACTGTTGTCAGCTATTTCATCAGAAATCCAAATAATCCGATGGGATAAAGATAATACGCAATTTAAATTAAAATCGCCCGTTTGAAATTGCTTTCAGGTTCATGTGGGACATGATCAGATGTACATTTAGAATACAAAATGTTATAGTAAGCTCATTAAAAACACGGAGATCTTTTGTGAACCATTAGTTGTAATTAATGATTTATTGCGTTAGAAACTGTCTAGTTATTTAAATCCATTTTGAAATCAATTACGGAAACATAATACCGTTAGATTTTTACACAATAAGGCGCGTGATTAATGATTCTGACCATGAAGAACAAAAAGATCCACGGAATATTTTAGAAAACGGATGTGACAAGCGAATGGAACATTATTTTTCAGTACTTTTTCGTGTCTGATTTAAGCCGTACAAATTTAAATAATTATCCTTTCAAATTCTCCTTTTAGTAACAAACAAGAAATATCTTTAAAAAAAAGATAAACGGCGTTGATGGAAAAGATTTTTATATATAAGAAAGAAAGAAATAAAGAGCGTGCAAAAATTTCGTCTGATGATAATACGTCGATTAAAGAAGAATGTCTAATGTTAACTGTACATTTATTCAATGTCAATAAAATACCTCTTGTAGAGTTAGTACTAATGACGAATAAATGTTATTAAAATACAATAAATGAAAATAATGACAACTTGTTACAAGAGCGAAATCTACCAACTTTTACGTAAATTATCTTTAAAAAAAGTGTCCCTCCCGAGTATTGAACCCGGGGCATCCGCTTGAGAGGCGAGTGTGATAACCACTACACCAAGGCGATTTGAATGTCTGGACTTGAAATTAACAATCAGTATCAAAGGAACTGGAAAGGAACCAGTAAGAACCAGAAATATCTGCACTTCTCTGTCGTTTTACACTGTGTATTGTACTCGAGTGTTTACCTGACATCCATGAATATTCCATATAAAATCGTATTTAAGCCATCAATTGACTTAACTGGTTATTTATACCGTAAATATCTTTTTCTCCAATACAATTATCGCTTTTAAAAACGAAAATGCCCGAACATATAAGTGCCATGTAAATACTAACACACAATATAAAAATCGTTACGGTAATCATTAACGAGACCCACTAATAACCAATCAAAATAATCTATTTGATTTTCCCGCTGCATAATAAGTTTAATTTACAATATTTCATTGGTCGAAAAACTAGGTCAAAAGTGAGCTTAGACAGCTAACGCCGAAAAAGTTGAATGAACACTTGAAATACTTCAGTGCTATGGTCAGAGAGCTCCGTGGAAAGTACGTGTAGTTGTATAGACTCATCTGCAGTCTGTAACTGTATAGAAATTGTAATTGCAATTTTTACAAATAGATGAACAGAGAATAAAGAGAAGTTATAAAAAATCTCAAGTGTATACATCTCCAGCCAAACCTAGACACATAAATGATGAAAACCATGTCAGTATACTGTATCCTATAAATAGTTCAAACTCCTATGAGCAATGTCATATTTTATGGATTGGTTTCCAAGACTATACACTGATCTGCGTTACCATATTTCTATTCCCCCTGGGTGGGTCTGTTTATTTTGAAGTTAATGTTTTGACAAGCGTATAACGAACCTATTATGTATATGCGACTCATTAACTTGTACTACTAGATTTAGTAGTATATGTATAGCATTTGCACGGCTATGAGCATGATTATAATGTGGCAACCGTGGTTGTAATAATCACAAATACTAGACGTTTTAAAGTGATACATTATAGAAGTGATTGTTTGTAAAGTATGAAGAATTTTCAAAATATTTCACTTTTTATACTATTTACCGCTCAACCTTTCAGTCGGTAGTTTGTTTAGAGTTACATGTTAGGACCCATTTCTAAACGAATTTTTTGTCTTATTGAACAACTCATCAAATGTTTGACATTAAGACTTTTTCACACAACTTTCGAAAAGCAAACAACAATTTGAGCAACAAACCGATACCATATTTTTATACAATAAGGTTCTGAACTCACAAACATAGACTCCCATTCGATCCGAGAAGCTGGTCGCAAGGCCAAAATCAAATGAGTGATGAATTTTGTTTTTTATTTATATCGAGTGCACACGATTTAAAAAAGTTTACTATGCATATCAGGAATGGCCACATCGAAAAGACTCAGCCTTTCCTTGCAGCCAAAACGGAAAGAAAAAAAGAGAACATGGGCAAGAAAATGATTGATTTCAAAATAGACACCACAAACAATTTACGAAAATAAGAACCTGAAGGGTTGCAGCCTTAAAACGGTCAATGCCAAAACAATTTGCCATTCGGCTCAACAATGTTGAATGCAAAAGCACTCTAACATAACCATCAGGTTCTGTTTTTCATTAATTGTTTGAGTTGTCCAATTTAAAATTGGTCATTTTATAAACTCTTTAAACGCTTTCATTTCCTCCACTTTTTGACTGCGAGGGGAGGTTTGTATCCTGGATGTGGCATTCCTGATATGCGATTTTCCCTTTTATGTCAGTATGATTAAATCAGTTTGCATAAAACATAACACTGACATAATTATTATCAGACTCATACCTAGCTGTATAGACCTAAGTGTGCATGTATAATTCATTTTGTTTAGATTATCTACAGAAAACAAATAATTTTGATATTTGTAGGATTACAATATCATTTCAAAAATTAAACAAAGTCTTACAGTATTTATTTGTCTCTTTGATGTATCTTTCACATAATGTTATCTATGTAACTGTAAGAATTAGAACAAAACGTTGTCTCGCCAGTTTCTGTGTTTCTGTACGCGTGTACCTCTTTTGACAATTGTGTTACAACCTCATTGACATGAACAAATTTAAGAATTATCGATTTTGCTTGTAATTTGATAGTGTGACCATATGTCAAACTTATTGGGTAAGCATGTCCCAGAATCAGATGTTCGTTTAAAAGCTTAAAATGCACGATCCTTCGGTGTACTAAACTTAATAGCTTTTTAAAAGTTCTGTAATAAGCAGAATAAAATCAAGACATGGTTCTGTAATTATTCAGGTTATTTAGATCGGATAAAGTTCATTTAAAAGAATTGGAGCTTATCACGCGAAAACTTGGAAACATTTGTCTTTGCCAAAAGTTAAGCATTAATCTCATGAACTTCAGAGGACACGCAGAAGAAAAGATGACAATAATTGTGTTTGACACAAGAAACAGACATCGTCGTTTTGTGGTCGTAAATGGCTCGGAATTGTAGCAGTGCGACGAGAAATTCATAATTGTAGATTCTTTTAGTGTCAGGCTTATTTTTTTAGTTTTTTTTTTCGGAAATGGCTAGAAAACATAACTTTCGTGATCACAAAATAATAAATAATTTATAGAACTAAAGGGTTCGTTTTGGTTATTATGTTTACTTATAGACTGTAGTAAAACTTTCAAATTTCAAATGCTATTCAATATTTTCCTTTTCACTTTTAAGAGGATCCAGTATATGAGGGGTGTTCGAAAAGTAATGTGAGTCTGAAAGTCATTCCAGGACTCGTATTAATGAGTATGAACACGTTATATGAATGTTAGCTGTGACAATAATCTTTATCTAACAAGCAAATTTATAATAGGTAAGCTAGAGTATACCAGCCTTGTTTTCAGCTAAAGCAAATATTAGTATCATGTCATGATAAGAATACAGAAATGTAAACACCAATGCTTAAACATTTTGAATACATCATAAAGTAAAGACGTTTATACTTGTTTTGATAATAAAACTAATTTGATCTGCTATTCTGGCTTCGGCCAACACAGTCTTAAACAAGAGAGGGAAGTTTAAATAATGAGAAATCGCAGGGGTTCGTTACAACACTTGTGGGTAAATATAGACCCAGGAATTTTTAAAAATACCAAGTGTGTGATATTAAAGACGTGGCAGTATATACATGTATAAATTGTGAGATTCCATTAAATAATATTTATCTTAACTCTTAATCGAATTTTTTTCCCTTTTGGACTTGCTACAACACCGTCATTCAAAGATTTTGAAACTGATTATTTGAATAGTTATATTTTAATAAAGTAATACATTTTTTTCTAACAGAAATCACAATTTCTAAAAAGTAATAATTCAGAAATAAGATGATGAAGCAAACTTGTTTTTGGGTTATGTCCTGAAAATTCGCAGTAAATTCTTTGTACACCCTGGAAAGATTCTGACACAACTACTTTCGTGTATTAAAATGGGCGAGGGTATCTAGAGGAATAATTGATCCATCTAAGCATAATTTATAACATCTGAAAATCGATATATGTTCTGCAATATAACTGCATTTGCATTACTTTTCGAACACCCCTCTTATTTCACTTTCAATCAAACGAATCTATATCTATTTCTGCTTATTTATGTCAATGGGATGTAAAAAATATTATGTCGGGATGTAAATGTCACAAATAAAGCATTTAAAGGTTTTATCACGTGAATTACCGACGTCTATGCGACAGGAACTTTGAGAATAATGGAACTCGACAGGTTAAAGACACACATTCGTTTAATCAAAATGGTAGACTATTTTATTGCGATACAAAATCGCAATAAAACTCCAGCAGTTATTGCTTGTGTTAACTGTAAAGTCAATGTAATTTTAAATAATGTATGGTTTTAACACGATTATCATCTGAGTTGGCACACACCTACGTTGTAATGCTAAAACAATCTGAAAAGTAATTTAACTTATCAGTCGTAGTACGGAAAAGACTTTTCTTCTCGCAGCCTTTCTGCCAGTTATGAAAGCCTTCTGTGCAGATGCCACACAACTGGGCCCTTATGTGCAGATGCAGTATCATGCAGCGTTTTTTCGCCAACAAAAGAGGCTTTATGCGAATATGTGGAACAATGCAGAAATTTACGCCAACAGCAGAGACCTAATGCGTAGTGTCGATATCGCTCAGCATTTTACTATACGCCAACGGGTGATATTTAATGTGTAGATGCGGTATCGTGCAGTATTTTACGCATTTTACGCCAGCAGATGATATTTAATTCGTAGATGCGATATCGTGCAGCATTTTACGCCAACAGGTGATATTTAATGCGAAGATGCGATATCCTGCAGCATTTTACACTAACAGGTGATATTCAATGCGCAGATGCGGTATCGTGCAGCATTTTACGCCAAAAGGTGATATTTAATGCGAAGATGCGGTATCATGCAGCATTTACGCCAAAAGGTGATATTTAATGCGTAGATGCGGTATCGTGCAGCATTTACGCCAACAGGTGATATTAAATGCGTAAATGCGGTATCGTAAAGTAGTTTACGCTAACAGGTGAGATTTAAAGCGTATATGCGTTATCATGCAGGGTCTAACTCAACAAACATCGACCTAGGCCCTGCGCTCAGGTGCAGTATCATCAATTGTCAACCTCTGTAACTTGTACCTTATGCGCAGATGCGATGTTTTGAAGAATTGTTTCTCTCATTATATCTCTCTTGTAACAAAACAATACCTTCTCTCTGTATTAATATTGTACCGTGGGTGTTGTTTTCTGAAAATTTTGCATTCAGTTCGTTTTGTAGAATATTTTAGAAACCGACTTACTTAGCTAAATGTTAACTTATTGGTTGATTGCACTTACAGTGAAAGCACCACAGGAAAAGAAAGAACATCATACTTTATGAGCCGGACAATCCGATAAAATGGCATATTTCGTTCTCTGTTCGGTGATATTGATTGTCCCTCTTGACAGGAGGCCTCATGCATCGCAGAGTGCTCCCATAAGCTAAAACTTTTGTTTATCTAAAATCCCTAACATGTTCAGATGTTGCCATAAATTTTAGTTAGCTTTCCTTTTATCTCTGTTGAAAAAAGAGATTAACATAGCAATATGGAGATTGTACTCGAATACTAACACAAATTGAACGGTCTTTTTGTAGAAACAAAATTGTCATGCGATATTATGCAATAATTATACTTTAGAACATTTTAGAAAAATTTAAATCATTATTTTGACTGCTCTAAGATACTTGAAACTTTATCGATTAACAAATATGTTTAAAAATCTAACACAGAATGAAACCTTTTGCTCCAAACGATTAAACATGTAAGTTTAAAAGTCTTCATTCAGTAATAAAGATCTAAATAAAATAAATCGAGTATTCAATTGTAGATTTAATAATTAATTTCGGGCTTCTCCCTCGTACAAAGCGTGTGCGTTGGATTCGTTCATTTAATAACTTTAAAATGCAAAACTTAGAGAACGTTATATAGTATAATTATAGAGTTTTTGACGTAATTAACTTTTAAAATGTTAATAATTAATTTTTGAACTTCAAATACTCAAACGATTCTAAATAACTCTCCGACTTAATAACTTCTTTCAGAATTGTAAGCAATATCTAAATGCCTCAAAGACAATTAGTACTGTATTCTGGCCTAAAAAAACAACAACAAAGGAATACTGATTTTTTTTGGCGAAATAACAGTAAATTGTATTTATAACATAGGCATCTTGTATTTAATGTTTAATGTTCATAAATTTATTTTAGATTGTCATATACGATTTTATATTGTATAAGTATCAAATATTCTTCAATACTTCTCAGAAATGGATTCAGATTTTAATTTAGCCGTCATATTACTAGGCCGACACATTATTCTTTGAACTATCAGCCTTCTTCGACAATATACGAGGGCTGTTCAATAAATACTCGTATTTAGGCCCTATGTGTGTCCTCGTGAAAAGCTGTACGTTTGTTTAAAACATTTCCAATACCAATATAATTTATATTTTTTACATTTACTTTTATATTTTTATTTTAATGCAATATATTTTAATATATTGTTTTTCTAGGCTCTTTCTGTTATTTAAAATAGTTCGGTTGCTTATTTTCTAAAAATAATTCAATTTTCCGCAGACATTTCGATTAATTTCAAATAGGATTTTATCAAGTTGACATCTGCTCACACAAGGAATCACTAATTAAAACCAATGGTTCCCTAAAGATTCTCCGCGGTGATATTGAGTTTCCGTTATCATTTTGTATTCACAACGTAAAGCTTATCATGCCCCGCGTGAATCTTAACAAAATTTCGATTAATTTATTTCAAATAAATCATGTATGAATTGTGTCTCGTCTGAGTTTTGGAATTTTAGTTGAACTAACTGACAGGAGTGCAATAGCAGAAAGAAGATAGTTATGCAATTAAATTCAAATTAATTGCTTATAATTCAATTGATCTTGATTTCAGGCGTTTCTCATCCGGATGAGTTTGTTAATAAATGTTATTGTAATATTCAGTCAAGTTAATATAAAACACAATTAAATAATATCAGTTTACGGCTTGTTTTCACTTGATAATATGAATTTATGAACACACATTAAAAAAAATTGTTTATCATTGTTTGAGTTCGACTTGAAAAATTACATGGATTCAGTTACACAAAAAATATTCCGCTTTACAAAACCAAAGATTATTATGCAAAACAGAAACTTAAAATGACGCATTTTAATAGATTTACATAAAACAACGAATGCTTAATAAATTTATTTATATTTTTTGCCTTTGGTGTTTTCTTCGTTAAAGCAATTTTTCTAGTATAATTTTCTTTCAAAACGACATTTTGGAGCAAAATAGAAAATTAATTCTTAAATACACAGTTACCAAAACTTCTGATTAGTCATCAGTTGCATTTCTTTACACTACTTCCTGCTTTTTAAAATTTTGACATTGGTATTCTCTGTGATATGCAGGATTTATATTTTTAGATCCACTGTCAAAATTTGATTCTTTTTAGTACCTTCTATAGTTTTCTCTTTTAGGGCGAAACATTATTTTATCTGGTGACGACGCCGCTGAACATGGAATGATAATAATCTGAATATAACGCATAGAAGGTTCCATGTTCACCGCCATAAGCAAACCATCGTTTGGGATGGATCTTAATTGTTCTGTTTACTTTTGAAAATATCGACTTGAGCTCAACCCATGGCTAGGCGGCGTGGACAGTTATATGCAATATGCTCATGAACAGGCTCAATCAAACCGAGCTTGCAATATTTTATTTTCATATTTGTCGTGCTCGGTGGCTTTCAGGGTTCTCCGTTCATCTAATTCATTATTTTAAATATGTTCAAAAATCTTCATAACGATCGGGGGAGTATGTTGGCTTATTTTACTCGTTTTACTCACGAAATGCCCTGTCATTTTAAGTGATGAAAACAAAGCCTTGAATTCTTGTAACTATATAAATTTACTTTAGACATCTCAGAAAAGTAAAGTAATATGATTCTGTGGAAGCTTCATTTCTAATGTGCGATTCGAAGTAAATCGTAGGACATATAATGGTGGTCTTAAGCAAGTATTACGTTTAAAGGATCGGGCAAAATTGAATGTTGTAATCAGTTGGGCCAAGTTCAAATGTCATCTAACTGCCCTAAGACTAATTATTTGGAAAAATCGAACTGCAAATATATGACTAATTGAGAACTAATTCTTATCGATAAAAACCTGAACTATTACCCGTTTGCCTACTGTAGGTTTTATGGTGTCTATCAGGAAAGATCGTTATAGATTTATAGCTTTTTACAAGCTATTTTTTCTGAAATCTCCTTTTTAGTGAAAACCTGCAAGCTACTAAAAGATTTGAAGGAGTTTAAAATACATTTCAGAAATTTCCAGAAAAAACTTATACAGAACTTTGAGAATAATATACTCTGAAAGTTTACTGACATAATTTTCTGTAACGTTTTATGTAATAGGTAAATTGCAAGGTTTACTGGAATGAAAACAAAATAAAATGACAGAATCTTCGCGAGTTTCATTTAAAAGAAGTGAAATCAGTATTATTATGTAGGCTTTTCAATGTCGTATTGTATACACCTGACAATCAAACATGTCGGTATACTTCTCTGAATTATTTAGCATGTTCGAGTTGTTTTAAATAAAGCACGCTTCGAAAATGTCTAGTTAGCACAAATATTGAAATTTTAAATCACTAGAACAAGAAAATCTCTACAAGATTAGAAAAAAAATGCATCATAGCATATAAACTCGTTTGGAAAATAATGACCAGTCACATAGTTGTTTACGTTTAATAATTTCATTTCTGGGTTGATTTTTTCTAAAATAACAAATTTGACAAACTACTGTTAAAAGTTATTATGTAACTATAATGATAATGCAATAAATCTGAAGAGTACGATACTAAAATGACAAGGTATTGTTGAGAATATATAAACAATGATATTCAAAGGCTTTCCAAGCAATTGTAAACAATTGCCTGAACAAAAACTTCTTCACTCTGAACACTTGATGTTTACACTTTTATTCTTCTAAATAGTATATATTATAGCAAAATATTATCAATGTATTTACATATTAATCTAATGTGTTATCTTCAAAGCTCAAACAAAGAAAAATAACGTTTATGTTTATTATTGTAATATCAACCTAGAAAAATGCCGCTGGAAATTAAACGAGCAGATATTATTTTCTTTTTAAATAAATGACTCTCGGAATACATCAGATTGTCAATTTGCTTTACAACTTAAGCAACTTTAAAACAGCCATGAGAAAGGGATCAAAAAGACACTTTGAAAAAATCGAAATAAAACACATTGATTTTTTTAATTGAATGACGAAATTTGGAGAAACGTAAATTGTAAACAGCAAGAATCCTAGTGTCCATTTCACTTTCTATCAAAGATTTTACCAAAAGATACTTCAGTTTAAATAAATAAAATGCATCAATGAATACTGAAAAATCTAAACTGACAAAAAAGGTTTTCGTAGGGTCTATTCTAATCTGGAAAATTGACGTTTTAAAGCGAGAAAACATGTTTTAAGTTTAATGAAATAAAAACGGATTTTCAGATTAAATGCCTTAAATTTAAAGAAAATGAATATAAAGATTTTTAAAACAGTCATTCAAACACAGTGAACACAATGAAAAGTCTATATTTTCGGCATTCCTATGTTTTGGATGTACGCCATACGAACAAGCTTAAGGTATTGCGCACCTCGCTATTGCTAAATAGACAAAAAAAGAAAAATATAAAAATCTCTTGAACAGCACAATGCACTTCCATCAAATAGATGCTATAAGTGTATGATTATTTTGCATATGTAAAGAAAAGTTAGAACAGGAGAGAAAAAAGTTAGACCTAACAAATCCCTAAAATTCTATTTGCAATTTATCACAAAAAGGAAGCAACACAAAACAACAATTCAAATGTCAACATGCGTGAAATGATACTGACAACATTATCTTTCCGCTACCAGGAAATTGAAGGTCAAACACGTTTTTTTTTCCAAATAGCTCACATTGTATACACTTGTTAGACCAAACGTCCTTAGGTATCCTTGTCAGTAAATCATTACTCATCAAGACATTTAAATTAAAGTTTAGTTTTGCTTCGTTTTTGTGATAAATTGCAAATAGAATTTTAGGGGTTTTTTTGGGGTCTAACTTTTTTTCATAACTGTTCTAACTTTTCTTAGCGTATGTAAATTAAACTTATATTAATTAAAATTGGTTTGTGCAATGTTTGATGGAAGTGCATTGTGCCGTTTGAGAGATTTTTATATTTTTTCTTTTTGTCTATGGCAAAGCAATGGCGAAAGGCGCAATACCTTAATAGGTCTAAACAAATAGATATTCCCATTTTTACATAATTCTCCAATAAAACTAGTGTAAATATTGAGTAACGCTCATCCGGGGCTAGGCGGCGTGGGCACAAATATGCATTTCCATTTCTGCCCATGAACAGACCCAATCACACCGAGCCTGCAACATTAACATTTTGTTAGGTGGCTTTTAATTTTCTTTTTTTTTCGTGTATTAAAGAAGCATAACAAATGGATGATTACAACAGTATTTTATTGGTTAAATACATGTAACAATTTTCACTCAAAACATCAAAATAATAATAAAAAAGATTATACATGTTATTGATTGCTTTCTTTCAGTGTCTATCGTTTATTTATAAAGTGTTGTATTCTTTTCAGAAGATGTACTTGGAACGGAACGAAGCTTATAAAGCGTAAAAGTGATCACAGCTCGCATTTACCATGCGGCACGCAAAAGTAAACATGAGAATAATGTTTTATGACAGATTAAAGAAACAATGTCTCTAGATGTCGTAAAGGTCTGGATATTGTAGCAATTTGCGTGAAACAATTCATTTATTCCAGAATCTATTTGTGTCAGGGAATGTATTTGAAAACATGCTTACTTTTCAGCGTATAATCATAATTCCCACGTCATTTCGACTGATAAACGTTAATACAATCATTACTATACAGAATTTGCTGATATTTCTAATTATCAAAACTTCTACATACACTCAATGGAAAAAAGTGAAATATGCATATCAAGACATACACATTAAACAGTTAATGAGAAAGAAACAAGCGATAATAAACTGTCGATGTTTTCAAATTCTGAACATTATAACAATACACAGTTACAAAATACTTTCTCGTTAAGTGTAAAGAAATATATGCTAATTAAGAACATTATTATATAGTTGAGAATACCCTTGTGTTCATCAGAAACTGTCAAAAAGTTTTTTTTTCACATTTTAATTAAAATTGTAATTGATAAATCTCTTAAGCACATTATTAGCAAAAAACAAACAAACGTAATTTATGTTCCACTGAAAACATCATTATGAGAACTGAAGTTGTGTTATAGTTTCCTTATCATTTAAGTCTATATTTCCATTAAAACATATAACTAATATTTATTCTTAATAATTCATATTCCTGTATAAAGTATATATTTAATATTTCAAATATTATATACACATTAAATAATTGCTAAGCATTATATAATTTTAATGGTGTCTTTGTCTAAAACAAAACAAATAGGTTTTTTGTTGGTAATTGTAAACTTGACCCATTTAAAAATAATATATCACATTTAGTTTAAATAGTAAATGGAAAAACTTAATTTTAAAATATAAATTTAATTAAGATTTTCTTCTATTTACGATAATAAACTGTTAATGTCTTCACTTGAGAAAGAAAACTGGTGTGTGAATGGAACACACGACTCTTGCAAACAAGCTAGCAAAAGAAAAATCATTTCACATAGCAAAACTATTTTCAAATTTAGCGAGGACATACAAAATCATAATTGCTAACTGCTACGCTAATAATTAACTAAACTCTTCTTCACACTAGTCTCGTTTGATCAATCCTGTTTTGGGTCCAATTTATTAACGTAAAAAATCCTCTGTTTAGTTCTCTGTAAAAGGTTTGTTCAAATTTTTTATTGCAAAGGAAACTAAGCAGTTATAGTGTTTTGTTCGTAAGAGCCCCTGACAGGCAAGAGAGATATCTGTGCAACTTAAAGCCTTGAAACGTATATTTTTACACCAATTTATCCAAACCGGATACCCGCGGGTCCTCATTTACGTTAATTATCAGAGCTGTTTACGATTTAATTGATCTTGTGACAAATTTATGTTCTCTCTCCTGTAAGAAAGCTCTGATACATCAATACGACTTTTCCTAGCATGTATATTTTAGTATTTATAATATCACTGTTTGTGCCGTAATTAGTCCATAAAAGCATTTCATTTTCATTAAGACATGCAAAATTCTCTAAGCACTTCATGTGTTTGTAAATAGTTCAGTAACTTGGCTATCCTTTACGTAGATTTAAGAAAGCATAGCATATCGTCACCAGATTTGCTTCGCCTTATCATTTTTTTTTAATTTGCGTTAAAATCAGCGTTTTCTTGTAAAACTCGGGGCTTATATTCTCAGATCACCTCGTTGCATTTTAAGTTTTGTCTTACTTCTAATAAACAGATAGTGAATAAAGTATATATTGTTTTATATATGAAGCGTTTCCCAGTTTTCATATTAAAGTACAATTAAGATACAATTAGAAAACGTATAGATAACCTGAAATTCCTACAAATCCATGCAATTGAGACGAAAGCACCTAGCCAACAATGCAATAGACAGACAAGGTACGTACCATCCGTGTCCACAAATAAGATAGCTCAAGTATGCCTATATAAAGCCATCCACAAAGATTGGCATTCTGATTTAAAATAAGAAAACTAACTTTAAGGGTTGTAACTGAAACTAATAACCACACTGATGTGAAGTACTTTTTACAGCCGTCACACTGCACTTAACACCTGCTGTACTGATATACTAGTATTAAATGCATAAATAACCTCAAAGCCATATAAATGCAGCACCTAGCCAGCAATGCAAGAGAAAAGGATAAAAAAATATATACTGCAAAAATACTGATACAGTTACAGATTTATTTTAAGACTTTGTAAACGCGTGAAATGCCACTTTGGTGAAAATTGGACATAATGATTTATACATTTCCACCGATACCCAAATAGATTTTTTATTTAACTGTTCAATTAGAAGGTCCTAGTAAGGTATAGATGTAGTTTAACATATTTGCAAAGAATAGCTGAGCGACAAGCCGAAAAATCGCTATGATAAGTAACACAGAAAGTGTAGGAAGGTTGGGGGCGGTTAAGTTCCAGTGTTGTCACACCCGATACTATCTTTATC
>JAZAYU010000077.1:1373042-1432834 GCA_038501625.1 Corbicula japonica
TATATATTGTTTTATATATGAAGCGTTTCCCAGTTTTCATATTAAAGTACAATTAAGATACAATTAGAAAACGTATAGATAACCTGAAATTCCTACAAATCCATTCAATTGAGACGAAAGCACCTAGCCAACAATGCAGACGACAGACAAGGTACATACCATCCGTATCCACAAATAAGATAGCTCAAGTATGCCTATATAAAGCCATCCACAAACATTGGCATTCTGATTTAAAATAAGAAAACTAACTTTAAGGGTTGTAACTGAAACTAATAACCACACTGATGTGAAGTACTTTTTACAGCCGTCACACTGCACTTAACACCTGCTGTACTGATATACTAGTATTAAATGTATAAATAACCTCAAAGCCATATAAATGCAGCACCTAGCCAGCAATGCAAGAGAAAAGGATAAAAAAATATATACTGCAAAAATACTGATACAGTTACAGATTTATTTTAAGACTTTGTAAACGCGTGAAATGCCACTTTGGTGAAAATTGGACATAATGATTTATACATTTCCACCGATACCCAAATAGATTTTTTATTTAACTGTTCAATTAGAAGGTCCTAGTAAGGTATAGATGTAGTTTAACATATTTGCAAAGAATAGCTGAGCGACAAGCCGAAAAATCGCGATGATAAGTAACACAGAAAGTGAAGGAAGGTTGGGGGCGGTTAAGTTCCAGTGTTGTCACACCCGATACTATCTTTATCTCTTTACCTTTTCGCTGTTTGAGGAGGCTGTGGCTATTTCTGAAGAGGCATATTTTACTTTTTATGGCTTAAATAATAGAATTAGAAGTACGGAATGCAAACTCTCTACCAAAATTCTAATTGGTCAATTTTTGTCCGAAATTTTTAATCTGAAAGACTCAAAATAAACCCTTCTGAACTATTTTAATTTCGATATTTAAAGTT
Organism: Corbicula japonica; assembly: GCA_038501625.1. Classification (NCBI taxonomy): domain Eukaryota; kingdom Metazoa; phylum Mollusca; class Bivalvia; order Venerida; family Cyrenidae; genus Corbicula; species Corbicula japonica. Next base: position 1,373,969 of record JAZAYU010000077.1, read on the forward strand.
TCAGATTGATGAGAGTTAAAAGACATATCAAAATTCTAAAGTCTGACTTCTATTAGTCGCAGACATCCCAACAACACCATAGCCCACTTTTGTAACTCTTCCATTGTATAAGACTGTATTCACACAATGGGAAAAATTTAGAATGTCGGTGAAGGTAATTCGTTGTTACTGTTAATATGTGACATTGATTTCTAATTTGCATCAAAAACATTGAATATACTGGTACAACGAGAGATCATGTTATGACACAATACGAAAGTTCCCCTAAGATATTCGTTGTTTATTTTATCTGGAAAATTTCCTTTTTGTGCTTGAGAGGCCGCTTTCATAAAACCTAGGACGGCACGCAGAGTTTTGAGAATAATGGAGATTGATAGGACAATGACACAATTTTCTTCAATGTGTGGGTTATAAGTTAAAAAAAAACACTGCTAATACTGGGAAACATTATGTCCATAAATTGCAGAACTGTTGAGAATTATAGTTTACATTAACAATATAGCGTAAGTCATGATGAAGGCTGTGTTATTATGTAAATTTTAAATCTAATATATTATAAACCTGTCAAATAAAGCAGATCTCCGTTAATCAGCATGCACGAGGTATTATCCACATAAATCTTTCAAAATAGCCTAAATCAGTTAATCATGTTTGTTGGTGTTGTTTGTTTTTTTTCATTCAAGGCAAATGGAAGTAAACGTTAGATGAATAAATAAATATTATATGTATCTTAATTATAAAGATTGTAGACATAAACCTATGTTTTATTCCATAAAGCTCTATACATTTGCAGTTGCAAATAAAATCAAATACCTAAGTGTGCAATTATATTATATTTTGTCAATTCATTTGATTTTGCAAGAGTAACGTATTTACGATATATAAATAATCAATACCGAAAACTCAGAGCTGTAAACACATTTTATTAATGGTTTAATGTTATGACAAGTTTAGCTCCATTATCTTGATATCAAGAAGTCATATGTGTTGTTTAAATTACAATCGTAGGAAAATACATTCGGAATCATAAACGAGCATACCGTTAATTTTCCTAAAAGATGCCTCCCGAGAAAAGCCCGAGTGCCTGACAAGCATCTTTAATAATAAATTCTGAAATCGCAGAGGAGAATCACAAAAGTACATTGGTGAAAACGAAATCATGTTTACATTAATGTTTCTCGGTTTTCTTTGAAATGCAATAACGTATGGTAAAAATGAAATTACATAACCTTTAAATATTTTTGTTGAAATTGAAACAAACAATACCCATTTTGTCATGATATATCATAATAGTTTATATAAGTTATTTCATGCTTTACAGTGAATTATAGAATTATAGAATTTTCTCGGTGAAATAAAAGTGGTACCACACTATTTTCCAATTGTGGAATATCACTTTAGGTTTCACTATTTTTGCATACAGGTACCCCCCCCCCCCCCCCAAAAAAAAAAAAAACAACAAAAAAAAAACAATCACATAAAATTCCGAACGATAACGCTTAGAAAACGGGCATAAGTATGGATATATATGAAATAAAGACGTAAAGTCTTAAAAAAAAAACACGGTTTACGCAAAATGTTCACTGAAAACATACAATAAAAAGAAAAATAAAGTTTGCTTCCACCATTGAAAAATAGAAACATATTACACCCACAAACCCCGAAACTATGCACCCTCACAAGTGGCTTAGTCACTTGTGAAAATACGAATCACGGAGCCAACCCGGCGAAACACATCAATACCACACACTGGTAAAAACAAACAACCTTTATAACATTTCAAATTACACTTTATATAAACTACATGTATTAGTATTTAAACCTTTGGGATATAATGTCTCTAGTTTATGAATCCAAAAAGTTTCACGAAGTAATCTTTCCATGTTATCACTAATAATTTCGATTGGTAAGAAACTAAATTGGTAAGAAGATAAATGTTAACGTATTGGCTGATTGTACTTACAGTGAAAGCACCACAGGAAAGGAAAGAACTGGTGTGTTGTTCGGAAATGCTTACTTATAAATGTGAAACATGCAGACAGTGTACGCTGGCGATAATGTTGTTTCACATTTACCTGTCAAAACTGCTGTTACGTGTGCTGTCCATTAACAGGTCAAGTTCCAACAAGACAGCTGTATGAATTATTAAAACTTTGTTCCAGATATGGTAAATATGCAATAAGGTTATTTCAGCAATTTTCCCAAATTTATTCAAATGATATGTTTTATCCCAATTTTGGAAATTGTTTTTAAAAATAATTGCCATGCTTAAAAGAATAAGTATTTGACAATTTTATATTAAGCAGTAAAAGATTCATTTCATTATAATTTACTCATCTCCTTATATTTTGGTTGAATGTAGAGGCTCTATTTTCTAGTTTTGTTTTTTTTTACTTTTTACAAAAAGTATGAGATTGTATTATTAATTATTTTAAAAACTCTATACAATAAGCTATTGTTAGATATGATGTTATAATTGATATAATGCCTGCAGCACAAGCCCATCCGGGCCACACACGGTTCAGCCACAACTGCACCAGTGCCCAAGGTTATAAAACTGAGCATGGAAACCAGTCTCAAATCTCAAGCATCTGATTGGCTGAAATGGCTACCAGTCGCCATTTCAGCCAATCAGATGCTTGAGATTTGAGACTGGTTTCCAAACTCAGTTTTATAACCTTCAGCCCAGATGTAATTCAACAGGAAAATGTCAATACACGTCGTAAAATGTAAGAAAAATAATCTGACTGAAATGGTATTATTTTCTGTCTTACGTTATTTTCAATCTTGCCATTTGGTATTCTGTTGTTATAGTTATTATGCTAGATGTTACACATTATATAAATATCACATCCCATTGGGGGAAACAGTACGAAAAGTTAACCCGAGAGAAGTAATGTCAACCGAGGCGTTAGCCGAGGTTGACATTACCTTCTCAAGGGTTAACATTTCGTACTGTTTCCTCCAATAGGATGTGATATTTATTTTATTACACCGAACATTTGTTTTTTTAGAGATCTTGCCTATGGCCAAATTTCGTTTGGGAACAAAATCAAGCGCCGGAAGTCCAAAATCAATAATGCTCAATAAGCGGCTACAAATAATGATCAAAATGCGTTTATCTCCCTTGGTCAATTACGCATGCGTAGAAGTTAATTTGTGATCGGATTTCCAAGATATTTATTTTTAGATCCACGCGAGGGTGACATGATGCTGTCGCATATGTGACAGTAGCGATTATCTCCCTGTGACGTCACATTACGCTATATAGTAAACTAATCACGTGAGGTGTAATAACATATTTTATGAGCCGGACAATCCGATAAAATGGCAAATTTCGTTCTCTGTTCGGTGATATTGATTGTCCCTCTTGACAGGAGGCCACATGCATCGCAGAGTGCTCCCACATGCTAAAACTTTTGTTTACCTAAAACCCCTAACGTGTTCAGATGTTGCCATAAATTTTAGTTAGCTTTCCTTTTATCTCTGTTGAAAAAAGAGATTAACATAGCAATATGGAGATTGTACTCGAATACTAACACAAATTGAACGGTATTTTTGTAGAAACAAAATTGTCATGCGATATATTAGATGCAATAATTATACTTAAGAAAATGTTAGAAAAAAATTTCAATCATTATTTTGACTGGTTTCAGATATTTGAATCTTTATCGATTAACAAATATGTTTAAAAATCAAACACAGAATGAAACCTTTTGCTCCAAACGATTAAACATATAAGTTTAAAAGTCTTCATTCAGATAAAAAGATCTAAATAAAATAAATCGAGTATTCAATTGTAGATTTAATAATTGATTTCGGGCGTCTCCCTCGTAAAAAGCGTGTGCGTTGGATTCGTTCATTTAATATCTTTAAAATGCAAAATTTAGAGAACGTTATATAGTATAATTATAGAGTTTTTGACGTAATTAACTTTTAAAATGTTAATAATTAATTTTTGAACTTCAAATACTCAAAAGATTCTAAATAACTCTCCGACTTAATAACTTCTTTCAGAATTGTAAGCTATATCTAAATGCCTCAAAGTCAATTAGTACTCTATTCTGACTTAAAAAAACAACATCAAATGAATACTGATTTTTTTGGCGAAATAACAGTAAATTGTATTTATAACATAGGCATCTTGTATTTAATGTTTAATGTTTATAAATTTATTTTAGATTGTCATATACTATTTTATATTGCATAAGTATCAAATATTATTCAGTACTTCTCAGAAATGGATTCAGATTTTAATTTAACCATCATATTACTAGGCCGACACATTATTCTTTGAACTATCAGTCCACCTTCGACAATATATTTAGGCCCTCGTGAAAAGCTGTACGTTTGTTTAAATTATTTCCAATACCAATATAATTTATATTTTTTACATTTACTTTTATATTTTTATTTTAATGTAATATATTTTGATATATTGTTTTTCTAGGTTCTTTCTGGTATTTAAAATAGTTTGGTTGCTTGTTTTCTAAAAATAATTCCATTTTCAGCAGACATTTCAATTAATTTCAAATAGGATTTTATCAAGTTGACATCTTCTCACACAAGGAATCACTAATTAAAACCAATGGTTCCCTAAAGATTCTCCGCGATGATATTGAGTTTCCGTTATCATTTTGTATTCACAACGTAAAGCTTATCATGCCCCGCGTGAACCTGAACAAAATTTCGATTGATTTATTTCAAATAAATCATGTATGAATTGTATTGTCTGTGTTTTGGAATTTTAGTTGAACTAACTGACAGGAGTACAATAGCAGAAAGAAGATAGTTATGCAATTAAATTCAAATTAATTGCTTATAATTCAATAGATCTTGATTTCAGGCGTTTCTCATCCGGATGAGATTTGTTAATAAATGTTATTGTAATATTCAGTCAAGTTAATATAAAACACAATTATATAGTATCTGTTTACGGCTTGTTTTTTAAAAAATATTATCCGTGATCGTACTTTTTATGAATTTATGAACACGCATTTAACAAAAATTGTTAATCATTGTTTGAGTTCGACTTGAACAACCTCATGGATTCAGTTACACAAAAAATAGTCCGAGAAAAACCAACGATTAACATGCAAAACAGAAACTTAAAATGACGCATTTTAATAGATTTACATAAAATAAAAATGATTGCTAAATATATTTATTTATAGTTTTTGCCTTTTGTGTTTTCTTCGTTAAAGCACTTTTTCTAGTATAATTTTCTTTCAAAGAGACATTTTGGAGCAAAATAGAAAATTAATTCTTAAATACACAGTTACCAAAACTTCTGTTTGTTGCATTTCTTTACACTACTTCCTGCTTTTTGAAATTTTGACATTGGTGTTCTCTGTGATATGCGGGATTTATATTCTCAGATCCACTGTCGAAATTTGATTCTGTTTAGTTCCGTCAATTGTTTTCTCTTTTAGGGCGAACCCATTATTTTATCTGGTGACGACGCCGCTGAACATGGAATGATATTAATCTGAATATACCGCATAGAAGGTTCCATGTTCACCGCCATATGCAAACCATCGTTTGGGATGGACCTTAGTTGTACCGTTTACTTTTGTAAATACAGACTTGAGCTCAACCCATGGCTAGGCGGCGTGGACAGTTATAAGCAATATGCACATGAACAGGCTCAATCAAACCGAGCTTGCAATATTTTATTTTCATATTTGTCGTGCTAGGTGGCTTTCAGAGTTCTACGTTCATCTATTTCATTATTTTAAATACGTTCCAAAATCTTCATAACGATCGGAGGAGTATGTTGGCTTATTTTACTCGTTTTACTCACGAAATGCCCTGTCAAATTAAGTGATGAAAACAAAGCCTTGAATTCTTGTAATACATCACTTGATAAATTTACTTTAGACATCTCAGAAAAGTAAAGTAATATGATTCTGTGGAAGCTTCATTTCTAATGTGCGGTTCGAAGTAAATCGTAGGACATATAATGGTGGTCTTAAGCAAGTATTACGTTTAAAGGATCGGGCAAATTTGGATGTTGTAATCAGTTGGGCCAAGTTCAAAGGTCATCTAACTGCCCTAAGACTAATTATTTGGAAAAATCGAACTGCAAATACATGTATATGACTAATGGAGAACTAATTCTTATCGATAAAAACCTAAACTATTACCCGTTTGCCTACTGTAGGTTTTATGGTGTCTATCAGGAAAGATCGTTATAGATTTATAGCTTTTTACAAGCTATTTTTTCTGAAATCTCCTTTTTAGTGAAAACCTGCAAGCTACTAAACGATTTGAAGGAGTTTAAAATACATTTCAGAAATTTTCAGAAAAAACTTATACAGAACTTTGAGAATAATATACTTTGAAAGTTTACTGACATAATTTTCTGTAACGTTTTATGTAATGGGTAAAAGGACGTAATGTTTGCAAAAAATTGTCATGGGTCAATTCATATTCCATAATTCTAATGGAAGTTTTACTCAGTTTGCATTGTAATATATATTTGTATATATAAATATTATCTAAACCCAGCCATGACAATTTTGTGCCAATCCTTAATAAAATAAAAAATATATAAATCATTTGTTTTTAGTCATTGTTTGCTGGTTAATAGTATGTTTAATCGATTAAAGATTAAACATTTTAACCAGCAGAAATGACTCTTGTTACGTCACACGTCACCACGTGACTTTGCCTATAAAAACTCTTGTCTCCGCTGAATCCAGTATTTTCGATTCTTAATCAACGGAAGGAGGTAGAGGAATTGCTACTTTACATAAAAAACTTTGTTTAATAACTTTCAAATGTCTATTTTTTCACTTCCTTAACGATGATAGATTTAATTTTAAATAATATTTTAAATATTTTGAACTACTTACAGTAATTTTTATGCTTTTATAGCGTTTTTTATACACAGCCACGTGGGAAGCACATGTTGAGCTTATTAATATTTGAAAATACATATTTGCTCATTTACTTCATACTCATTTAAGATAATCATTTCGTTCAAAGCAATTTCAATTTAACTTTTATATACATTATATAAAATGCATTTATAATAAAATATTTTAAAAAAAGAACTTGTGTTGCTGACGTCATGACCGCGCGCAGCTGCCAAGAGCTCGCGTAAACAAATCGATATTACTGTTAGGGTCTATAAATTTACAGGTTACGAATTTCGAATTTTTGAGCGTTTTATAACGAACCTTAATGTAAATCATATTTAAATAATCTCCCTCCAACATTTATCATATATTATTGGCGACCTGTCATACCTATAATTTTTTTCGGGGGCGTAGTAAGCCTCTACATGTAGGGGCCTATTAATGCAGATTTATTATTATGCTAAATCTATAGACGGTCAGACGGACAATGGTATTAGATCTAGAACCTATCTGGTGCATTCCGGGCATTCTTTGGTGACTCGTGTGGATTCAGCCGAGTACTCCGATATAAGCAGTTACACGCCTGTATATATTTTATAATTTTAATATTACGAAATTAGTTTTAGCAATTTTCTCTCAAATTTTCTCTTATTCTTTACCCGAGTAAACAATCCAAAGATGCCGAAGCACAAACAAGATGATCTGTCTCGACAAGTACATCGAAAACGGACGGCTTCTTAAGGCGGCGCTGACAGACAGGTGGTCCAGGAGCAGGTGTGGTGGTCCATGAAACAGGGTGTGCAGGAGGTTGAAACACCACTTCCTACATTCTCCGCACCAGGTGAAAATATTTTTAAAATCCGACTTTTGACCCACTTATTTTATAAAAGTCAAAATAATCAAAACATTTGCAAAACCTGTTGCCTAAAGAACCAGAAAAAGAATCTGGGGTTAAACAACAATTGCAGGTTTTGAACGGTGAATCATTTCTTAAATGGAAAATACCTAGAATTCTGTACTGACTTGTTAAATCGCATTTATATTGAGAAACATCCTTGTAACATCGTCAAGATATGAAATAATCAGCAATATAAGGTTCGCTTTAAACACCTCGGTTGTTGATTTTACGACTCAAAATTTAGAATCAACATGTAAACTGTTGCCAAGAAAGGGAGGTTATAGATGTTGTACTTGCAGCCTTTTAAAACGTTCAAGTCAATCTGCTCAAAATGTTTCCGATTTTAACAACCGAAGGTTCTATACAGACTATAGTGAACGACTTTGCAACCACGTCCATAGATGTCTTAATTTGTTTTACACTGCTTTATATTGTACGCTTTAATTCCAGCAGCCAATGATATATTTAACCAAACCTCTGAAAATATCCATTCTAGACAACATTTTCCCAAGTCCGCTGGGGCGTTATGCTCTTATTTCATATTCGAAAATTTTTGTAAACTTATTCAATGATCTATACAGCAGGAGTCAGACTTGCATGATTTTGTTATTGTTAAATCATCTGGTAATACCTACCTTCATTTAATGTCCAGTTTCGATCACATATGCCGAGATCTTGGCGATTCGTTTTGTAAGGAGAAATGGGTTGGCCCTTCATTTACCTCACATCAATCAGTTGGGTAACCTTTAGTTTAAAACTCGAAGAAAATAACATAAAAGCAAATCTAGTCGGTGTTGGAGTTATGTGTTTTTATTTCTAAGACAATACCAGCAGGTCGTGCATGTTTGATGATGATGCCATGTCATTAACTAAGAAACCCCTTCATTTCATTAGAAATATCAAGAAAATAAGAAAGAACGCTTCCCTGTTTAAAATACATAAAACGTGTATATTTAGCGACTAGACTGGTTACAAGATGTTATGTTTGAACTTTCAACTGACGCATCCGACAATTCTAACCTTTAGCGGTTTTTGAATGGCCATTATGCTAAAATTGTGTCTTTAAGGGCATAACTTATTTTAATAAGTGCTGGTGTGGTTTGAAAATCGCGCCTTCGTTGAAACATGAAGTCCTCACAAGCGTAAAACTCAATGCATTGAATTCGTAAATTTTTAATCAACCTTCAATGTTTTAGAACTATTTAAACCAAAGTGCAAGCATATTTCTGGAAATGGAATACTCTCTGCATCGCTGATTCTGTTAGTCCTTTCCATTGAGCAAAACTTTACCGCATTTGTGATCAAGTTGGGTCTCGAACACCATTTTTACTCTAAATATCAATGTTATAACGGAATTTATTGCATCCCTTAAAGCTACATATTCACAATTCGTGGGAATACCTGAATATCTCAGATGCGGTTCATCCATATATGCATCCACCTTATAATACTTCAAAATGACTGAACAGAAGCGAATTTCACAGAAATTTTGTCTACTCAGTGTCATTTATGATCTGTTTGTGAGAAAATTTTACTGCATTCGTAGCGCTATAGCAACTTTTGCTTAAATAAATCCACTCGTACGTTGACTTACAGGAAAATTATATTCCATTTACTTAATTAACGTGTCTTCTTCAGTTTTACATGTAACAATTAAATTGGATTTTTGAACATATCGATACTTTCGTTATTGATGCGTAACTGCCTTTAAATCAATATTCCCATTCAACTATTAGCGGTCATATTGCTGCTGTAAGTTACGTTAATATAGTTGACTATACCAGGTAACACAGAACATTTCATGATAAAGCTATATTAGATTGTTTGCGTAAAAAACACAAGAAATGGTTTTAGGAACAATCCTCGGCAAACTCATTTTCGTCCTTGAATAGTAAGAAACACGTATGTCGCTGTGTTTTCACTGCCGGTTTTTCGGTTTGTTTTGTTTTTCGTTTTAGCCCTACTACGGTTTAGTGACACTAAAATTTATGTATGTAATACGTCATTAGATTTTGTTATGAGAAGCAACATATTTGGGCTCTATTTTATGTCATCGAAAACTGAGCTAAGGGGTTATTGTACCCATTTAATGTTTAAATTGACCATTGAAATAGTCAGTATTTATGATCACGTGGACATATTCAAAATTAATTCAATTATCTGTCACGCAAGTTTGTCATTTCAATTGAAGTCACTTGAAACTTTTCAATTTTTACATAGTTATGTCCGATGAATTATTGAAAACCAACTACGTTCAGGCGATTGGAACTCTTTGAATATTGTGCAATATTATATATGATTGATATTATAATGTGACTTTCTAAATATTACTATTTCTGGCTATCCGAGCTCTTTGAAGGATGTGCAATGCTGTCTATAATGAATTGTCATTATAATTTGACTTTAAATAATTTTACTATTTCTGGCCATCCGAGCTCTTTGAAGGATGTGCTATGTTTTATATAATGAATTCTTATTATAAGGACTGTGACTGACTTCCAGTTATTTTGCTATTTCTATTTCTGGCAATCCGAGCTCTTTGAAGGATGTGCCATGTTTTATATCATGAATTCTTATTATAACGACTGTGACTTTCAATAATTTTACTATTTCTGGCAATCCGAGCTCTTTGAAGGTATATGTCATGTTGTATATAATGAATTGTTTTTAAAATATGATTTTCTGAATAAAATGTAATAAATAGTATTACATGTACTATATGATACAGTTGGGCTATCTATCTATTGCTAAATTTCTATAGACCCCCCTCTCCCATCAGCCCAACAATTCATTTGACGACCACCATTTTCAGTTAAATTCCCCCCCCCCCCCCCCAAAAAAAAAAAATAATAATAATAAAAATAAGGATTTATTAACTATTTGGAAAAAGGGCTGCTGAGCTTAATGTGGAGGCAGGCAGTCCGTGTTTATTAAACAAGGGGTCGTCACTTTTCAAAATTATAATGTGATGTTATCAGTTGCCATATGCTGTAATGTGAAAGCCGGCAACATCTTTTGGCATTTAAATACAGATGGGTTCCGTTGAATGCTATTTTCTGGACATCCGAGCTATTTGAAGGATGTACCATTATGCTATTATCGCTGTTGTCAGGATAAATAGCATTTATAATTAACTTCTATTTAGCGGATTTTTTCCGTTATATGTTTGAAAAATTTACTTAACCTTCCTTTGCACTCTTTACTTACAATTTAGTTATTAAATATACCAACCATCAAATTATATCTACAAAGTCCAGTCTATAGAAGCGGGTGGTCTTTGTTCCAAATACAATTATTCCTTTATTTATTGACGGATAAAAATTGGTATTTTAACACAGGCGGTCGTTATTCAGGGGTAGTTTGACTGTAATATTAAACCAGTGACTTATTGCATGATATTGTAAATGTTTATTGACTTTCAACCCGTCGTCTGGAGATTTAATTATTTATGTAAGCGACCTTGGGTTAGGCATAAAACACTAAATCTTACATAGATGGTCAAAATGTTTTTTCGAGTGGTTAGGGATGAAGCCTAATAAGTTTTATTTGGTCGCAGCCTCTACCTAGAAGGTCTTAGCGGTATATTACTAACAATGTTATTACAAACCAAATGTAAACAATATTAAACAGTTTCCTGCGAACTAACTGCAAAAACGGGAGTGGTTGTCTTAAAATTCTCGATATCAATCGAGATACCCTTTATTTTTCATCAGTTCTTCCCTGGATACGATATTATGGTTAAAAACCACCCCGGTATATTGGGAGCTGCTTATAAATTCCTTGTACACTGCTGTACACGTTTTATTACAACAGACATAGAATCTAAATACGACATTGTTTTTTCACTGAATTTAAATAATTAATCCTGATGTATAAATATTAGTTGGCTTTTTTACTGTCATTAGCTAAATAAACTTCTGCCTCAACGTTTTATTAACCGACAGCCTCTCAACAATTATTATATATTATATAATAACTATCAGGACGTAATGTTTGCAAAAAATTGTCATGGGTTTTGGGTCGTTTTATGATATTCCGCTTTTGGTAGAAGGTTCGTTCGCTTACTCTCTCACCTTTTATGGCGATTGTTTAATATCATAAAACTCTTGCGCCCGTGGACGGAGCAAGAAATAACGTCAATTCATATTCCATAATTCTAATGGAAGTTTTACTCAGTTTGCATTGTAATATATATTTGTATATATAAATATTATCTAAACCCAGCCATGACAATTTTGTGCCAATCCTTAATAAAATAAAAAATATATAAATCATTTGTTTTTAGTCATTGTTTGCTGGTTAATAGTATGTTTAATCGATTAAAGATTAAACATTTTAACCAGCAGAAATGACTCTTGTTACGTCACACGTCACCACGTGACTTTGCCTATAAAAACTCTTGTCTCCGCTGAATCCAGTATTTTCGATTCTTAATCAACGGAAGGAGGTAGAGGAATTGCTACTTTACATAGAAAACTTTGTTTAATAACTTCCCACCCAACCCAGCCCCTTTTTCTTGGTTGTGTTATATATTGCCAGGGTATTACACATTGTCGTGGCTGGAGTTAGCTTGCATCTGGCGATAGCTTGCAACCAGATTTCTGTAAACCATGTGATGGACAATCTCAAGAAGACTGTCTGTATACATCTATAACTGGCATCGGTACAGTTGATGTTCGAACATGTGGGATCAAAGACTTTTTAAAGGGAGGTAATTCGTTGGCGAACTCCCAACATCGGTGTTAACATTTTTTTAAAGGGAGGTAACTCGTTGGCGAACTCCCAACATAGGTGATTACAAACTTTTACAAAGGGAGGTAACTCGTTGGCGAACTCCCGACATTGGCAATTATAAACTTTTATAAAGGGAGGTAACTCGTTAGCAAACTCCCTAGTTAACATGAACTTTCTTATTTTAGTATGCTAGCGATTGTTTAATATCATAAAACTCTTGCGCCCGTGGACGGAGCAAGAAATAACGTCAATTCATATTCAATAATTCTAATGGAAGTTTTACTCAGTTTGCATTGTAATATATATTTGTATATATAAATATTTTCTAAACCCAGCCATGACAATTTTGTGCCAATCCTTAATAAAATAAAAAATATATAAATCATTTGTTTTTAGTCATTGTTTGCTGGTTAATCAAACATGTCGGTATACTTCTCTGAATTATTTAGCATGTTCGAGTTGTTTTAAATAAAGCACGCTTTGAAAATGTCTAGTTAGCACAAATATTGAAATTTTAAATCACTAGAACAAGAAAATCTCTACAAGATTAGAAAAAAAGAAAATGCATCATAGCATATAAACTCGTTTGGAAAATAATGACCAGTCACATAATTGTTTACGTTTAATAATTTCATTTCTGGGTTGATTTTTTTCTAAAATAACAAATTTGACAAACTACTGTTAAAAGTTATTATGTAACTATAATGATAATGCAATAAATCTGAAGAGTACGATACTAAAATGACAAGGTATTGTTGAGAATATATAAACAATGATATTCAAAGGCTTTCCAAGCAATTGTAAACAATTGCCTGAACAAAAACTTCTTCACTCTGAAAACTGAACACTTGATGTTTACACTTTTATTCTTCTAAATAGTATATATTATAGCAAAAATATTATCAATGTATTTACATATTAATCTAATGTGTTATCTTCAAAGCTAAAATAAAGAAATATAACGTTTATATTTATTATTATAATATCAACCTAGAAAAAAGCCGCTGGAAATTAAACGAGCAGATATTATTTTCTTTATAAATAAATGACTCTCGGAATACATCAGATTGTCAATTTGCTTTACAACTTAAGCAACTTTAAAACAGCCAGGAGAAAGGGATCAAAAAGACACTTTGAAAAAAATCGAAATAAAACACATTGATTTTTTTAATTGAATTACGAAATTTGGAGAAACGTAAATTGTAAACAGCAAGAATCCTAGTGTCCATTTCACTTTCTATCAAAGATTTTACCAAAAAATACTTCAGTTTAAAAAAATAAAATGCATCAATCAATACTGAAAAATCTAAACTGACAAAAAAGGTTTTCGTAGGGACTATTCTAATCTGGAAAAATGACGTTTTAAAGCGAGAAAACCTGTTTTAAGTTTAATGAAATAAAAACGGAATTTCAGAATAAATGCCTTAAATTTAAAGAAAATGAATATAAAGATTTTTAAAACAGTTATTCAAACACAGTGAACACAATGAAAAGTCTATATTTTCGGCATTCCTATGTTTTGGATGTACGCCATACGAACAAGCTTAAGGTATTGCGCACCTCGCTATTGCTTTGCCATAGACAAAAAAGAAAAATATAAAAATCTCTTAAACAGCACAATGCACTTCCATCAAATAGATGCTATAAGTGTATGATTATTTTGCATATGTAAAGAAAAGTTAGAAAAGTAGAGAAAAATAGTTAGACCTAACAAATCCCTAAAATTCTATTTGCAATTTATCACAAAAAAGAAGCAACACAAAACAACAATTCAAATGTCAACATGCGTGAAATGATACTGACAACATTATCTTTCCGCGACCAGGAAATTGAAGGTCAAGCACGTATTTTTTTCCAAATAGCTCACATTGTATACATTTGTTAGACCAAACGTCCTTAGGTATCGTTGTCAGTAAATCATTACTCATCAAAACATTTAAATTAAAGTTTAGTTTTGCTTCGTTTTCGTGATAAATTGCAAATAGAATTTTAGGGCTTTTTTTGGGTCTAACTATTTTTCTTCACTGTTCTAACTTTTCTTAGCGTATGTAAATTAAACTTATATTAATTAAAATTGGTTTGTGCAATGTTTGATGGAAGTGCATTGTGCCGTTTGAGAGATGTTTATATTTTTTCTTTTTGTCTATGGCAAAGCAATGGCGAAAGGCGCAATACCTTAATAGGTCTAAACAAATAGATATTCCCATTTTTACATAATTCTCCAATAAAACTAGTGTAAATATTGAGTAACGCTCATCCGGGGCAAGGCGGCGTGGGCACAAATATGCATTTCCATTTCTGCCCATGAACAGACCCAATCACACCGAGCCTGCAACATTAACATTTTGTTAGGTGGCTTTTAATTTTTTTTTTTTCGTGTATTAAAGAAGCATTACAAATGGATGATTATAACAGTATTTTATTGGTTTAATACATGTAACAATTTCCACTCAAAACATCAAAATAATAATAAAAAAGATTATACATGTTATTGATTGCTTTCTTTCAGTGTCTATCGTTTATTTATAAAGTGTTGTATTCTTTTCAGAAGATGTACTTGGAACGGAACGAAGCTTATAAAGCGTAAAAGTGATCACAGCTCGCATTTACCATGCGGCACGCAAAAGTAAACATAAGAATAATGTTTTATGACAGATTAAAGAAACAATGTCTCTAGATGTCGTAAAGGTCTGGATATTGTAGCAATTTGCGTGAAACAATTCATTTATTCCAGAATCTATTTGTGTCAGGCGCTGTTGTTTGTAGGGAATGTATTTGAAAACATGCTTACTTTTCAGCGTATAATCATAATTCCCACGTCATTTCGACTGATAAACGTTAATATAATCATTATTATACAGAATTTGCTGATATTTGTAATTATCAAAACTTCTACATACACTCAATGGAAAAAGTGAAATATGCATATCAAGACATACACATTAAACAGTTAATGAGAAAGAAATAAGCGATAATAAACTGTCGATGTTTTCAAATTCTGAACATTATAATAATACACCGTTACAAAATACTTTCTCGTTAAGTGTGAAGAAAAAATGCTAATTAAGAACATTATTATATAGTTGAGAATACCCTTGTGTTCATCAGAAACTGTCAAAAAGATTTTTTTTTCACATTTTAATTAAAATTGTAATTGATAAATCTTTTAAGCACATTATTAGCAAAAAACAAACAAACGTGATTTAAGTTCCACTGAAAACATCATTATGAGAACTGAAGTTGTGTTATAGTTTCCTTATCATTTAAGTCTATATTTCCATTAAAAACATATAACTAATATTTATTCTTAATAATTCATATTCCTGTATAAAGTATATATTTAACATTTCAAACATTATATACACATTAAATAATTGCTAAGCATTATATAATTTTAATGGTGTCTTTGTCTAAAACAAAACAAATAGGTTTCTTGTTGGTAATTGTAAACTTGACCCATTAAAAAATAATATATCACATTTAGTTTAAATAGTAAATGGAAAAACTTAATTTTAAAATATAAATTTAATTATGACTTTCTTCTATCTAAGATAATAAACTGTTAATGTCTTCACTTGAGAAAGAAAACTGGTGTGTGAATGGAACTCACGACTCTTGCAAACAAGCTAGCAAAAGAAAAATCATTTCACATAGCAAAACTTTTTTCAAATTTAGCGAGGACATACAAAATCATAATTGCTAACTGCTACGCTAATAATTAACTGAACTCTTCTTCACACTAGCCTCGTTTGATCAATCCTGTTTTGGGTCCAATTTATTAACGTAAAAAATCCTCTGTTTAGTTCTCTGTAAAAGGTTTGTTTAAAAATTTTATTGCAAAAGAAACTAAGCAGTTATAGTGTTTTGTTCGTAAGAGCCCCTGACAGGCGAGAGAGATATCTGTGCAACTTAAAGCCTTGAAACGTATATTTTTACACCAATTTATCCAAACCGGATACCCGCGGGTCCTCATTTACGTTAATTGTCAGAGCTGTTTACGATTTAATTGATCTTGTGACAAATTTATGTTCTCTCTCCTGTGAGAAAGCTCTGATACATCAATATGACTTTTCCTAGCATGTATATTTTAGTATATATAATATCATAATAGCACTGTTTGTGCCGTAATTAGTCCATAAAAGCATTTCATTTTCATTAAGACATGCAAAGTTCTCTAAGCACTTCATGTGTTTGTAATCAGTTCAATAAATTGGCTATCCTTTGCGTAGATTTAAGAAAGCATAGCATATCGTCACCAGATTTGCTTCGCCTTATCATTTTTTTTAATTTGCGTTAAAATCAGCGTTTTCTTGTAAAACTCGGGGCTTATATTCTCAGATCACCTCGTTGCATTTTAAGTTTTGTCTTACTTCTAATAAACAGATAGTGAATAAAGTATATATTGTTTTATATATGAAGCGTTTCCCAGTTTTCATATTAAAGTACAATTAAGATACAATTAGAAAACGTATAGATAACCTGAAATTCCTACAAATCCATTCAATTGAGACGAAAGCACCTAGCCAACAATGCAATAGACAGACAAGGGCCCAAGATCATAAAACGAAGATTTGAGATCAGTCTCAAATCTCAAGCATCTGATTGGCTGAAATGGCGACCAGTCGCCATTTCAGCCAATCAGATCCTTGAGATTTGAGACTGATCTCCAGATTTAGTTTTATGATCTTAGGCAAAGGTACATACCATCCGTATCCACAAATAAGATAGCTCAAGTATGCCTATATAAAGCCATCCACAAAGATTGGCATTCTGATTTAAAATAAGAAAACTAACTTTAAGGGTTGTAACTGAAACTAATAACCACACTGATGTGAAGTACTTTTACAGCCGTCACACTGCACTTAACACCTGCTGTACTGATATACTAGTATTAAATGTATAGATAACCTCAAAGCCATATAAATGCAGCACCTAGCCAGCAATGCAAGAGAAAAGGATAAAAAAAATATATACTGCAAAAATACTGATACAGTTACAGATTTATTTTAAGACTTTGTAAACGCGTGAAATGCCACTTTGGTGAAAATTGGACATAATGATTTATACATTTCCACCGATACCCAAATAGATTTTTTATTTAACTGTTCAATTAGAAGGTCCTAGTAAGGTATAGATGTAGTTTAACATATTTGCAAAGAATAGCTGAGCGACAAGCCGAAAAATCGCGATGATAAGTAACACAGAAAGTGTAGGAAGGTTGGGGGCGGCTAAGTTCCAGTGTTGTCACACCCGATGCTATCTTTATCTCTTTACCTTTTCACTGTTTGAGGAGGCTGTGGCTATTTCTGAAGAGGCATATTTTACTTTTTATGGCTTAAATAATAGAATTAGAAGTACGGAATGCATACTCTCTACCAAAATTCTAATTGGTCAATTTTTGTCCGAAATTTTTAATCTGAAAGACTCAAAATAAACCCTTCTGAACTATTTTAATTTCGATATTTAAAGTTTCAGATTGATGAGAGTTAAAAGACATATCAAAATTCTAAAGTCTGACTTCTATTAGTCGCAGACATCCCAACAACACCATAGCCCACTTTTGTAACTCTTCCATTGTATAAGACTGTATTCACACAATGGGAAAAATTTAGAATGTCGGTGAAGGTAATTCGTTGTTACTGTTAATATGTGACATTGATTTCTAATTTGCATCAAAAACATTGAATATACTGGTACAACGAGAGATCATGTTATGACACAATACGAAAGTTCCCCTAAGATATTCGTTGTTTATTTTATCTGGAAAATTTCCTTTTTGTGCTTGAGAGGCCGCTTTCATAAAACCTCAGACGGCACGCAGAGTTTTGAGAATAATGGAGATTGATAGGACAATGACACAATTTTCTTCAATGTGTGGGTTATAAGTTAAAAAAAAACACTGCTAATACTGGGAAACATTATGTCCATAAATTGCAGAACTGTTGAGAATTATAGTTTACATTAACAATATAGCGTAAGTCATGATGAAGGCTGTGTTATTATGTAAATTTTAAATCTAATATATTATAAACCTGTCAAATAAAGCAGATCTCCGTAAATCAGCATGCACGAGGTATTATCCACATAAATCTTTCAAAATAGCCTAAATCAGTTAATCATGTTTGTTGGTGTTGTTTGTTTTTTTTTTCATTCAAGGCAAATGGAAGTAAACGTTAGATGAATAAATAAATATTATATGTATCTTAATTATAAAGATTGTAGACATAAACCTATGTTTTATTCCATAAAGCTCTATACATTTGCAGTTGCAAATAAAATCAAATACCTAAGTGTGCAATTATATTATATTTTGTCAATTCATTTGATTTTGCAAGAGTAACGTATTTACGATATATAAATAATCAATACCGAAAACTCAGAGCTGTAAACACATTTTATTAATGGTTTAATGTTATGACAAGTTTAGCTCCATTATCTTGATATCAAGAAGTCATATGTGTTGTTTAAATTACAATCGTAGGAAAAAACATTCGGAATCATAAACGAGCATACCGTTAATTTTCCTAAAAGATGCCTCCCGAGAAAAGCCCGAGTGCCTGACAAGCATCTTTAATAATAAATTCTGAAATCGCAGAGGAGAATCACAAAAGTACATTGGTGAAAACGAAATCATGTTTACATTAATGTTTCTCGGTTTTCTTTGAAATGCAATAACGTATGGTAAAATGAAATTACAAGACCTTTGAATACTTATTCCTTAGTCGACGCATTTTATAAAAAAAATATTTCGAATGAAGTTGTTGATAATATAATCAAAATGAAACAAATCAGAAAATTTCAAAGAGGGATACAAAAATATTCAGTTACTGTAACACATATTTATTTATATAAAATACCATTAAACAATATTAGATTGTCTCAATGCGGGTCCACTTAAATGGACGCTTGATTCTAGACAAGTTAATTTTACGCTTCTCAAAAATGTGACTGGATAACGATTCACCCGAGAGAAATAAAAAAAAGAATTGATGAATATTTTGTCTCGAAAACCATTCTTTAGATATTGCTCAAATAACATCTGAACAGACATTTTGATATATTTGCAGATAAGTTTATCCAGTCTGAATTATGTGTTATCATTTATGTTTCCGAGCCTGTCTAGAGATGTACTGATGTAAAGCCTTCTAATATCTTTGTGAAAATTTTATTGTATAGTCAGTACTTGCTGTTATCAGTAAAATAGCCCGTTACCGATTTCATGCAGTGATGGTAACGTATATCAGGGATATCCGATCAACATTTTTTGGGTTTGTCCCGGCTTGCTCAGTTGTTTGCGTCGCCGGAATTGCATGGGCTAGGCGCTGTCGCCGTGGCGGTGCGGGTTCGCTCCCAGCTAGAAGCACTATCATTTGAAAGAAAAGAACACATAATTATGTTATTGATTTGTACAAGGTTCGTCGTCAAAAACATGCAAAACCAATACAACAAAATTATAGTATAGTCACGTAAGTACAATAATGTTTTATTGTTTTGATAACAATAAGAAATAAGCTAAAGCTTGCAACAGATAACCTTATGAACAAAGCGTGTTATAATTTTTAGCTTACTGATTAAGACTCTAACAGTTGAATAAAATGTATTATACTAGGCCGAATATAATAATTTTGTTTTAAATATTATTTTTTAATTTGGAATATGACGAGCATTTCAATATGAAAATGAAGAATTCGAAACTATCTCTTAAAATAAATACAGTTGAAATATTTAATTTATTCACACAGTGCTCTTTTGTTACGACAATCTGAATTCTCTAAAATCGTATGCTAATAAATAGATTAAATAATAATTTTAAAAATAGATTCACGACACACTGATATCTCATATTTATGTGTAAATCTTGTAATTTTCAATTGTAAGTCGGCTTAACTTTCGTTCACCTTTCCGTAATTTTGGTTTAAAATTTGTCAACGAAATTTGACGAATTCTTAGCATAGATGCATTTTTATTGGTCAAATATGAAACATCTAGGATTGACTGTTTCAAACCAGGCGTTTTCAAATAAATAGGAGCTTATGTATCAGTTAATTTGGTATGTCAATCAATCAATCAGTTCTGTCTGTTTTCCCGTGAAACAATCTGTTTAATCCTGTCAGATTTCCAATAAGTCCCTGCTTTATTGCCAGAGAAACGTCTGTATTCTGTCAGTTACTAATTACCACCAAATTAATAATTAAATGATCGAGATCGGTGATGGCCAAAGTATTAAAAAACAACAACAGAAAAATACATCGGGTGCGTTTGACGTAATTACCATAAAAATAGACGTAATTACCATAAAAATAATAAAGCAGTCATTAAATGTAAATTCAACAATTCTACATAAAACCAATGAAATGATTTTGTTATCGATTATTAACAAATAAATATTAGAGCAAAGAATATGGCGCGTAACTGTCCAAGTTATTCTTTATTATTCGAGTATAATGTTTTTCATAAAGGTAGAATGTCAAAGTAGACGCAAAGGGCAGGTGGAATGTAAAATGGCGTAAAGCTAACTAAAATCAAAAATCTTATGTTTATTCAACATAAAACAGAATAGGAAACAAATTCTGTTTGTTTTACCGAAGATGATCTTTTCACTCTGCAAGAAAGATGTATATTCTCTTTATTTCCACATAGTGATTAACATGATATATACATATGAATACAGACGTTCAAAAGAAGACATGCGTACACATTACAAATGACAAAGATGAAACACACGCGTACATATAACAAATGATGAAAATGAAAAAAAAAAAAAACAAAAACAAAACAACAACATGAAAATGAGTTATACAACACATATTTACAAAAGAAGATATGCACTTATATTACGAATGATTACAAACATGAGAATGGGTTATACAATAAAATTACTGCAAAAATCTGTGATTCTTCAACTTTAGCGGTGAAAAGAAAAAAAAAACAAAATCACATATCATTAACTCTTAACTGTAATTCCTTTAAATTTTAAACCGAAAAAAATCGATGTTATAAGTTGCAAAATATGTGCTTTTGTTATTACATATTTATTTTTTATAAAAAAATAGTCCATGCTAATAATTTACAACTATTGATTTTCTATAGGTAGGCTAACAAAGTTTCTTTTTAGGAAAGTTCGGCTGTGTGGGGAGGCTGTGTCTTCTGAAGGTGGCCAGTTCT
Source organism: Corbicula japonica (assembly GCA_038501625.1). Taxonomy (NCBI): domain Eukaryota; kingdom Metazoa; phylum Mollusca; class Bivalvia; order Venerida; family Cyrenidae; genus Corbicula; species Corbicula japonica. The sequence continues at coordinate 1,395,629 of JAZAYU010000077.1, forward strand.
GATATGCATATTTCACCCTTTTCTGTAAATTATTAATTAACTATAACTACCAATTACTATATTGTATATTTTTTATTTCAAATACGTCATAAGGTAGACAGCGGCATTCCAATGGTAGAGTGCTCGCTTAGGGATCGAGAGGTCTCGGGTTCGAGCCCCAGTCCGGCCGCTAATTGAGCAAGGAAAGCAGTCACTCCTTCTCTCCACCCAGGGTGTATAAGCGTATACCTGTGAGGAATATAAACCAATGAACCGTGGCTGCCTTCGGCGCCGAATGTTAACGGGCGACTTATATATCCAAGGATCAGGTGGTATAAGTGTAAAAGTCGGGTGAATATGTTCTAATATTGATACCAGACTATAAACCCATACCTACATTTCTTAATTTATGTTGAAGTTTGCCACGTTTGCCAATTTTTTCTGTCGCCTATCAGCAGAACAGATTAATCTTCGTTATAAGACCAAGGGATTTTACATCAACCCGGGTCTGAGATTTTAATTCCTGTATGTTTCCTGGTTTTGAGATCAGTCTCAAATCTCAAGCATCTGATTGGCTGAAATGGCGACTGGTCGCCATTTCAGCCGATCAGATCCTTGAGATTTGAGACTGATTTCCAGATTTAGTTTTATGATCTTGGGCACAGTGCTTTCGAGCTTAAAATAAATCCTCTGATAATGCTGTAAGTAACTTCATTATGTATTAAAGGTTAAAAAACGCAAATACTACAAAACAGGCTAGTTCATGCACCTGTTCGTACAAAATAATTAACAGGTGGGGTATATACATGTATCACAAAGTCAGTTGTGAGATACATCTGTTGAAAGCAGAGTTGAAATCTTCTGGTATACAAAGAAGTTCACAGAGTGCATCTATGATAATTTCAACCGTCTGTGTTTCATTTCAGGGTATTCGTATAATCATACTATAATAATATATGTGTATTATAAATTACTGATAAACTGTAACAAGAGTAAAATTCAAAGTAAAAATTGATCCTTTTCATTCATTAGTTCGATCGTTTGTTGGTTCATAATTCGACATGGATTGGCCAGGTAATATAGATCTACGCTGGTTGCACATAAAACCCGTAAAAGGGTTATTTTTACTGCATGAGATTTCTAAACTTGTAAGATAAGTAATATCTCTGTGAGAAGTTAGTATAATTTTTATATTGCTAAATAAACCCTTTGTCTTCAGAAAATGACTGTATCTATTTGTTTGTTTTAATTTTCCCTCTTGGCAGACAAAATGTATTATGAATTCGCCTAGTGCTGGAGAATAATACCTGTGTAGAACTGTTAAATCCCTGTTTTTCTTCGTCATTTTAAGTTATTATTTTCTTGTTTGTAAACTTAAAGCATTTTAATCATTGCTTTTATTGTAGCTGTTTATTCATTCATTGCATTCTTGTCAAACATAGTTAATGGTAATTTCATACATGTTTGCAGTGATTTTTCTTTGTTTTCTGTTTACTCGAATATTTTGAGGCAGAGTCATACCTTAAATTGATTATCGTTTAGCAGAATTATTGCAGGATATTGCACGTTTACCACTCCCGACAGGTGCCTAACTAATCAACAATGTGAAAATCAAAGGGAAATTTCTCTGAATTATCTTTCTAATTATCGTGTTTTATAACTGAATAAGAAAAATGGATTTAAGAATTATTGTTATCACATTAAGAGATTAATATGTTTATCTTTTAGCAAAGTTATTTTTTTGGAAATATTAATATTTCTTGCTTATTGTTCTACAATAAAACATTTTATTTATTAACTGAATAACAAACGCGTCAATAATTAGTACAAGCACCTGTTAAATATTCTACAGATGTGTTTCGAGATCGTTCCATGTCCGACGCAAACAATAATTAAGGTTTCAAGCCCTAGATATTTCATGTTAAACTTAAATTTGGTGATTCCTGTTCACCTATCATATGACAGGTTTTCAAAACGTACTCGTAAAAAAATAATTCAATTAAAATATATTTAAATCTGGTGTGAAGATTATGTTACTTATGAATAAACCCAATAAAGAATGCTAATTGTCTGCACAAACTGAGGTAACTTAGATATTAGTTTTAATTAGCTTTTAACTCAAAATAATTGAAATTCCAGACTTGAAATTCACGTGGAACGCACACTTCAACTGGCACGCGATGAAGCTGATAAGCACACGGGCTTTGTAGGTGTTCGTCATGAAATTCTTAATGAATCATGAATCCAGAAATTCATGATCATTACTCATTCATCGTTTCCTTGCTTATTAAGCTCTCCAACTTTGATAGGTAGTCAGTGGCATTGTGTGTTTTGTAACGATGGCCTTTTTGGTTGGATTTTGTTATAACAATGGCGTTAAGTATTTTCTAAAGGTAAGTTCATATGACAAGTGTTTCATTCAACTGCAACCGCTGAATAGTTAATTATATGTGTACAGTAGAAATTTCTAAGTTTTATCAAAATTATAATGCTGTATTTTTAAGTTATTATAATTATAATATTAACCTAAAGCATTTACCTCATATATCTGGCTTATTTATAAGCAATCGAGCTTACGATTTCAAGATATTAAAATTGTAACTCAATCTTAGTTTAGAAACAAAGCTAAATCTTGTGTAATATCATCTCTTTTGGAACTATTTCTGTTTGAAGACATAGGGTCCAGATAATGGTCAGCAGACTCAGCAATAAAGGTTAGGTTGATTCATTTTCATTGTTCTATTGTGTGTTTTAATCACGTAACGACACATTGCATAGTAAATATTTAAGAATAACTAATTTATGTGTGAAATTAAATATTTTTTTAGATTTAAATTGTTTATACAAATCAATGGATTTCTATAAATAATAACGTGATTTATTTGATTGATTCCTTTACTCTTAATTTGTTTTATATCCCCACCATTATCGCATTATCGTCATCTTTTTCTTCTTCTTCTTCATAAACCTGATCTTAAAAATCGAAAAAAATCAATTTGCACATTTACTTTACTAATTGATACTGTTATAGTGTTATATTACGTGCATACTTGTGCATATCATGATAACGCTTTTGGGTAGAGATCTGTTAACATAATCATTTATTCTCATTAATTATGTCCAATCATTAGATAGGTAAAAGATTGATGTATGACATGTATACGTTATTAATGTACGCCCAGACTACACGTAAATCATGACACGATGCTGAGGAATGTAGAAATTATCTCTAAATGTTGCAGCTATGTTGGTGTGCAGTGTCTGCAATACTGTTTTGGAGAACATATGAACACTTCAAGAATGGACTCGAGTACGTTTATCTTCATGAGATACTCGGAGTAAGATTGTATAAATTCTTATTCTGTACACAAAATGTTGCAATGAAAGTTGAATTTATTATTATTCTAATGTGTAAGATTTTCAAGATGAATTTGAATAATTTCAATAAAGCCTTAAAGTTTTTTTATCTTACAATCATAGATGTACACATTTTAAAATTAACTAATTATTTTTTAAATTTTGACAATGGTGGCGGCTCACAACTAACATCAAGTACAAGTAGTTTTTCACATGTTTACCGAAGCTCTAAGTTCAAAACATATAAATGTACATTATATTTTTGAGGAATTTTCAATAATTGCAGTTTTTTGTATCGAAAAGATCAGTTAAAACTGTATTAGTTGGTAGATGCTTTAGTTGTAGTTCTTCAACAGCACTTAAATCGTATTTTCAGTCCTGGTTGTGTATAGCTAGAGGGTCTGCAGCAGTTCTCAATCTCAACTGTGCCGCTGTATTGTTACCTATGTGTCATACATTTACACTTCTGATTAATATGGCGATCAGAAAGGTATATCTCATTGTATTTTCCTAACCGTTTAACCAGGTTGGCACATTCGACTTTTCCTAACTGTTTGAACGCGATTGACATTGCGATTTGAGCCATTCCAATGCAGTAGCATAAATTGTTTCGATTTCTTTTGATGCCCTTTATTGTTCTGACTTGTGTTTCTATAATGTGTGACATTTATGTTTGCTGTTATTGTGCAATGCTTTCTGGTTTGTTTTAAGGTAATATGTCTTTTAATTAACAAAAATAAAGCTTGACTTTCACATATTTTCTACATACTAAAAAATATGTATATCATTTTTTTTCAAAAATGGATAAATATATTTACTTCGATCGAAGAGACCATAAATAGAGTATCTTACAAAATATATTATGTCTAGGTCAAAGTTGCAGACAAGTAGATCCATTTTTGTTCCATTCCATCATAACGAATAAAATATTATAGAATTATGATTATAAATATTCGTACTGCAGACATCAATCATTATATTCGATAATACAATAGAGAACATATACTCAGTCATTACGCCCAACTTTCAAAAAATCATTGAGAAGTTGATTTAACTGTAAAAAATGCACAATTCCAGTAATAATATGTTACCTTGGATACATAATCTTGAGTAAAAAAAAGACCATTATGAAACTTGAAAAATAAAGACTGTTGTGCAAAGTACTAAATTTAAAAAATACTAAACTGCCTTCAACGAAAACATTTGATAGATATCGCTGTTCTCATAATTATTTTACTCGCTACATGAAAGACATCTCAAAATGATTGTGGATATTACTGCTGTTACTGTTGTTACTGCCGTACTGCTAACTTCCTGGCCATTCGTGAGGGCAATAACCTTTTGTTGGTGTTTCAGATACACATCAATGTACGGTGGTTAAGGTTTGACATGAGATCATTCCATGTTTTCATCGGGAACATCATTTTCTTTACAACTGGTAAGTTTCAAAAAGGATTCACGAATAAAAAGACACCTGTGTATATTTGTTAGGATTAAAAACTAAACTTTCGAGAAATCATTGAGTGGTTGTTTATGGTAATTATTACCAACTTCAGTTTTCGAATATCCGCTTCATTGTTTCCTTCAGTGCTTTCCCGACAGGCTAGGCCTAGTTCACTGTTTGCATGTGATTTGGAGGAAAATATTTGCAGATTGTTTTGCCCTCTACTAGCTTAATAACGTAAATTTGATTTCTTTTCATTTTATATTTATAGCCATCCACGTAGCGGCACACATCTTCAATGTAAAAAGTTTCTGTGATAAATTTCATGAGTTTAAAGATCTCAACCCATTTCCATTTAGACCAAAGGTAAGGAGCAGGCATAATTTTTTATTATTTTGATGAAAAAAAAAATAAAATAAAGACATTGCAAGATCTTTTTGCATGTTTTTATCCAAGCATTGGTTTATCCGTTTTTATAAGCAATTCATGCAAAAGGAACGTTTACAATATGAGTTTACACACAGTTCACATCTTTAACCTATAATAATTAACAACACATGGACTTATTAATGAAATTTTAATTTCTTCTGTTTCAGTCTTTCACCAAAATTGTATTTGGAACAGGTAAAAAAGAATTCATGTTCATAAAATTAGTAGTATTTTTGTTAACAAAACTATAAAATCAGTCAGACATGCATATCAGGATAGCGACACTCACCTTACCACTTTGGCAAAAAAGGAGAGAGAAAACGAAATTATGGCTTTATAAAATGATCAGTTTCAATTAAGACACTACAATCTGTGTGTTTATATCCTTGGAACGGTAAATGGAAAAATAATTTGTCAAAATATTATAAAACTCTCTAATAACATTTTTATTCTTTTTTTATTTTGTTCATCTATTCCTAAATGTTCATTTATTATAAATGGAATTTTATCATCAATTTAAATAATAAATAACTAGATATATGTTTTTCAGTGGCTGGTATCACTGGTGTACTGATGACATTCCTGTTGATTATACTGTTTGTGACAAGTCTTAAATTCATAAGGTAACTTATACATTTGATATATAGAATCTGTGAAATTAGTCAAATACGCAAATGTATGTGTGTGATAATTCAATAACAATGCATTTTAATTTTCATGTTGGTGTTATTTATTACACTTGATGAGCTTTGTGCACTCACTTGTTTTCAATATCCTCTTTTTTACAATACTGCAGCCGAAAACTACCATGAATTTAATGTTGTTAAATTTAAGATATTTACCACAGACCAGAATGAGAGGTTTAAACCAGTTTCTTAGGTGCACTAACCTCAATGCCCTGCCAGGTTCTCAATAACAATTGCATACAAGTTTTCTAGGTGACCTTAGTCCAACTCAACCAATACTGCGCGAAACACCGTAAGTAACTAATGGCGCTGTCAAGCATCAAGTAGTAAGTACTTGTACGAGATCACAACACAATTAGTTCAATATGCAAGACCACGATTGCAGGATTTAACAAATTTATCAATGACCATTTTAATAGAATTCTTTATATTTCAGACGCCGGTTGTTTAACGTTTTCTGGTACAGCCACAGGTTGTTTGTAGTTTTCTACGCCTTGTTAATATTCCACGGCTTTAGGTAAAACAGTTTGAATATTACATGAATTTTTAATGAGATGTTCTTGTTGTTTATACTTTTTATTACTACCACTCAACAAAAAAAGGGAAAAGTAAATGAAAATCCACCAATAGATTTCCAAAAATATTATTTCAAAAATGTTTTGAAATAAATTGTTGTGTAAAGCTATTGGTGGATTTTTGGTAAGAAATTTTTTAGTAGTTTTTTTACAGTACCAGGATTATTTTTAAAAATCTGGCAATACTCTTTTATAATTATTTGTGTATGGGGAAATGAATTGTTTTGTTAAGTTGTTTGTGAGGATTTTCCATTTTCTCTCGTTTTCATGGGAGGTTGAATGCAGCGTTTCCATATACATTTTAATCATCAATATCGGTAAATGTGTCTTGTTCATTAGTAATTTCATAAGGTTGAACCTTATTTTTTCTCATTTTAAAATTGCGGCCTGCAACTCAGCAATGCTTTCGTGTTTTAGGGGTCCGCTGAGGATGCAAGTGAACGTTCAACAACATTATCCTGGATGTAACAGGACAAATACAGATATTTTACCGACAGATCTACCTAGCAACACATCCCAAGGCGAAGTAAATGAATCTGAACTTCATGTCGTGTGCTCGGAGATGCCCCAGTTTGATCATATGGGATGTCAGGTACTTCAATTAAGCATGAAACATAAACGTAATTTTACGATAAACGGTTATACTGGCCGATGAGAGGAACTAGTTTACCAAATATGCAATTTTGTTTTCAATGCAAAAATTAATAGGAATTTATGATATAATTGATGTATTCACAGGTAGTATCAATATCAGTACCAGAGAGTTCATTAAAATACCAATTTGAAACGACCCGATGAATGTGTGTTAGTTCGAACAAAATATAAAACATTTATGTCAAATTAAAAAAAAAGGAATTTCATATTTTTAAACCTTAGAAATGTTCATTTACACATTTATATATTAAAAAACAAATTAAATTGTATTCGTATACTAGTACTTGATTTGAATCATTTTTTAAAGTTTTTCTGAAAATATACATATTGATTGAAACATTTTATTTTCCTGTAATTTTACACAGTTTTGTTTCTTGTTATTATTCCCAGTTTATCTGCACTATGAATATAGAACAGAATAGAACAAAACATTTCTTTAATTATCAATCGGGTTCACAATGAACAACTTAATTATAATAAAATTACACAAATGGGTTATTGACAGACAATCTAATAAAATATTGATGTATATTATCAAATAATTATGTAACAAAGGTTCGTTACGATTCATATTACAATAGTTCTAAAATATTTACAGGCCTGGATGTGGTTATGTTTTCCATTAACACTCTATCTGTGCGACCTTTTTCTAAGACTGATTCGCCGTTCGGCGGCCGTAGGCATCGAGGATATACGGCGCATCTCCGAGGACACTATTGAACTTTCTGTTAAAATGAAAAGTACTCATGTTTGTCCAGGGCAGGTAATTGATAAGTATTTGTAGTTTTTGGAATGGCAAATTTATTAGATATGTAAATGATGGGTTTACGACGGTCGATATAGTTTTGGCTACTATTTAACTAGGGAGGTAGCCTAATAGAAACACAATCCTCAACAGTAATTGACACCTACAGACTAGTAAAAATCTTGATTAAGCAGAATATCAGTGAACCGGACATGTGGATATTAAATCATCCTATTGCGAAAAACTCTGCTCATGTAATCTTTTATAAAAGTTCCTCGGTTGATTGCTAACATAATTATTGCTGACGAATTAAACTTCTTTTCTAACATATTATACCTGTTTTAAATAACTTTCAAAACTCAGCAAATTTCAACTCAAATAGAAACAATAAAATAAAATTGGACGTCATTGAGAGGTTGTATGCAATTACCGATTTAATGGTTTTGAGTTTATTGACTTAAGTGTTCAGTGCTTTTTTAATCTTACAGTACCTATTGATGAATTGCGGAGCCGTTTCAGCCGTTGAATGGCATCCATTTTCCGTTGCTCAAGTAAGTTCGCAGTGTAGGAGTGATGTTTTTTAAGCTTTATAAATAATGGTTTGAAAGAAAAGCTTTCTTGTTTTTGCCAATTAGAGCTACTACGACTGGTTTCGCTTCGAATTCTTTTCTTGGTTTTTAGTTGGAAATCTCCTGACAAGTATGCTTTTTGCATTTTGGCTAATTTACATTGCAATGATACGGCATGAAGTATAATTTAATCCTGTGTATGATATGTCTGTGGGGTTTTCTTTGTAAATACACCCCTATTTCGAAATATTGTTAACTTTATGAATTGGCTGGCTTTGTAACTCGTTATGACAACTATCATTAAAATACCCGAATTACTTAAACAAAAATATTCATAATCATCATTATCATGTACATGTATGTCTTTTTCAGACTCCTTCAGCCTCAAACAAATGGACCCTAAAACTCTGGATAAAGCAATCTGGAGATTGGACTGGTATGGTGCATAATTTTTATTCGCAATAAGTCTAACTCTTCCATTAATATTTCCGTTTGTGTGTCAATTACACAAATATAACTGAACTTTGGCGCCAACTGTTAAAAATGAATATAATGTTTAAAGTTTTATTTTTTTTATATACTTATTTATTAACGTAATTTCTCAAAGTCAATTATACATTTGGTAAATATGGCTTGGATTTAGCAGATTAGCACAAGTTGTTGTTGTGTTGTTTTTTTTTTTTGTTTTTTTTTGTTTGTTTTTTTTAAAGACCTTTAGCAAAAATTTAGGATTAATGTTATTAAAACACGATATTTTAAGATGTGTGTAATAAAATCTTACTTTTTATTTTTTATCTCAGAAGAGTTTATAAATGTTGCCTCACCTAAAGATCCCGAAGATTTGTCACCCAGGTAAAGCATTTTTTGACAGTTTACATATTTTTCTTAAAATTGCTTATTATGCTATGATTTGGTAATCATGGACTTTACAGCCTTCAATGGTTGATATATTTATAAAAAAAATAATAATCTGAGCAATCCGATACTTTTCCACAAATGATGATCAAGAAATGACAACACAATATCAAAGTATTACAGATTTTTGAAGACATACTTTGTGCAATAATTTGTCTTTAGGTTGAGGTATAGTGTGTGATGTTGTTTGTCTCTTGCCACGTTCAAGTGTAAACTGGTGTACTTAGTCTAGTAAATGAAACGAGAGAGTCTATCTTCATGCTGTACATTTATTCCATTTGTCTTTTAGAATGCTGCCAATGTTGAAAGTAGATGGCCCTTTCAGTAGCTCAATGGAAAATATCACCAAGTTCAAAACTGCCGTCTGTATAGCAGGAGGTATAGGAATAACTCCATTCTTGTCACATCTGCTGGCGATTGCTGACAATGACACAAGGTAGGCTACGCTCATAAAAGTCCACTAATGTGTTTTATATACTGTTATATAAAACGATATATGTATGTTTTAAATACCTTCATATGCATGCTATCGTTACGGACGGATCAAGATTTCTGCTGTAATCATACAGTTATAGTAAACTTTTAGTTGCGCTCAAGCCCGGTCTTTGTGGCATGCATGCACATACAGTTTTGTTTCCTCCGGTTCTGTTGAGCCGAGTCTGCAATATTTTCATATTTGTCCTTCAAACTATTTGTAATGAACATTTTGAAAATTTATTTTTCTACATTTTAAAATTTTATTTCTTAGCATGCACGGCAATATTTTTTTGTAATTTCTATAAAGTTCTGCTTAAGTACTTCCTTGGCAAACGACACCATTAGCACAATTTTGTCACACAAAAAGCTTTAGATCTTGTGTTTTATCCCATGAAGACCAGTGCCCAAGGTTATAAAACTGAGCATGGAAACCAGTCTCAAATCTCAAGCATCTGATTGGCTGAAATGGCGACTGGTCGCCATTTCAGCCAATCAGATGCTTGAGATTTGAGACTGGTTTCCAAACTCAGTTTTATAACCTTCAGACCTGTTGTTTTTAATTATTCACTAACATGCCGGGTAAAACTTATTCTGTTTTTATTGAACTCGATTAAATAAACGAATTGTATGTTGAGAAATAACTATTTTGTTTTGCAGTCATGAGAAACACGATAAAATCCAGCGAATTCATATAATATGCATAATGCGAGACAAATCCCTGTTAATAGACATCTTCAGAATCATTCACCAGGCCAAACTCAAGGTAGAAGATTTTTACTTTTTATTGTTAGGGCTTTTTCAGGGTATTTTGGGAAAAGGCCCCTGCTCAAATTGGGAATTCTTTATGCGGTGAATAGTCAAATTTGGAAGAAAAATATTGACAAATCAAACCAATTGGGAAATGTCAACATTCAATATTCTGCTTTACATCTTAGTTTTTCTTGCTCTGCTGGCTCTGGAAGTACTCGTATTACAGAACTCTTTATGAGTTAGTAGTTTTTACAGATCATCAATCAAAAGTAAACAAACAATTCATGTAAATTTAAAAGTCTCTTATTATAAGGTTTTTTGTTGTTTTTTGTTGTTGTTTTTTTCGTGTTTTTTTTCTTGATAATGGGATTTTTTTCTTGAAATTGGGAAAATGGTCACTTTTTGGCATTGGGAATGGGGCCCATATTCGTCCCCGTGAGGCAGGCAGAAAAAGCCCTGTATTGTCATGAACGATTTTCCAAACTCTTGAAACTGAACCTGTATCATGGTTTTGTTTTTTGCTAGTATTGCTGTACATTTTAAATAAAATCGGAAATCTTGATGGACTTTTGTGATAATAAATGACAACTTTGAAAATGTAAATGCCACATAAAAACAATTCTATAAATGAAGGCAAATGCTTATGTGATGGGATAAGTTGAGCTGGCAAACTTCTTTGAAATTGTTGAAATGCTTCTTTTAATGATTGCAGATCAATGAGAGAATTTTCGTTGAGGACCATTACTTCTACACTGGGACGAAAACCTTGGAAGACAACTATGATACAAACGTAAGGGAATGCCAATTTTAGTGTGACATGCAAAATAGATCAGTTTTATGTAAACTTTATTCTTCTATATTAAAATGAATAACCATGATCCAATAATACAATATCCATCGCATAATGCTAATATAAAACTTTTTATTGCAGGAATTGTCAGACTTGGATCAGGTTAATTTTGGAAGGCCCTCATTGGACGACATCATTTCAGAAATATGTTTACATAGTCAAAGTCATAGGTGAGCCATTTTGAGCTATAAAAGAAAAACATTGTAGTAAAAAGTGAAATATGCATATCAGGAATCGCCACACTCACAAAATACAGCCTCCCCACGCCATCAGCTCAACTATGGTGCATGCAAATGCAAACAACATACAAAACATAAGAAGCTAATAGCATTGCAAAGCCAAAGGGGTGGGTACTCAATGATCTTACCGAGACCAGAGCCCCTGGAGTCAAATCAGCAAGAAAACGATGACAGGGATAAAGGAAACAAATCGAGCTTCTAGGTTCTTATACAAGATTTCCCCCATAAACCATAAACTCTTAAACCCCTGCCACCGTCGTGTAATCAAAGAGGTAAGCATAATGATAAACTGTAGATGGGTTAATCACCAGGCCTGCAGAGCGCTGTAAAATATCATGTTGGTAACCATTCTCTTTAAATTTACAGATGATTTTTACGAATAACCGGGAAAAATTAAAATTGCCTTTAATCTTCTTTTAAAAGTTTATAAATTAAATCTTCATTAAAAAAACTGTCTGTGAAATACCTTGTTGAAATAGTGATTTTAAACTGCATTTGTATTTATAAACAAACACCATACACAGCTAAGTATTCTATCACTGACATAAACGAAATTCATAAAAATGTGATTATATTGAAACCGATTGTAGTTATATCCATGTGCGTGAAAGCTCCGGTTTTATTTTTTTGTTGGGAGCTTTTAGTGGTTTGCATAGGAACAGGGTAGCTGTCGTGGTATGTTCCTCTAGTTATGATCATTTCGAAATGATTGAAACAATTGATATTTTCAACTATAAACAAAGAATGCTCCTTAAAAAAATAACAATTAAATGTTGCTGAATACATCACACAGCACTCTTTTAGCGTGCAGGAAAAACTAAAATGTCAAAAAAATTAACTGCAAATTATCAAAACTCTGTTTGCGTCAATAATATAGTTTGACTGTGGGCGCCTTTTGGGTCTGTTTATGTACCTTTCCAACACTTGTTCATCATGTAGGTAACATAAATTTCAAAAACGCATTATAGGTATGCATTTCCGTCTTCTCTATATTATGTTGTATTAAAAGCGTCAATTTAATATTTCAGCTCAACTTACGGAGTATTTGCCTGCGGACCTCCACGACTTTGTGCTGATGTTCGGGCACAGTGCAATATATTTTCAAATTTTAAAAAACGATTTGTTTTCCATAAGGAAGCTTTCTAATAAAGCTATTAAATTAGTTGTGGAGTTAATAATGATACTCTATTAAATTTTATTCTTATATCGCTCTTCTCCAGCCAAACTCGATACTTTTCTCATAATTAAACTATGGAGCAAAGATTCGAGACAGAGAAGTTTCGGGCATAAAAGACCCAATCTTAAATCCGTATGCAAATATATCAACTCAATGGTAATTTATAGGCGTGACACAAATAAATGATTTAACATGTTTTGAAAAAAAAGTCAATTTATACAAAAGTATTGTGAGAATCTGAATCGCGAAAATCTATTTGAAGTGTTCTCTAGATCGAATCAGACAGCTGTAAGTACCATGTCTTCTCGTGTAAGAATTCCTGACTTGTAGATTTCGATGAATGTCTTTTAGTACAATCAAAAGACACCAAGAACTACAAGTAGGATTATCTCCTTGAAAACTTACTGCGCTTAAATTTTGGTTAAAGAACAAACATGCATACATCGATGTGATGTATTATTTACATACAGATTTTATAGAGTGCATCATTTTAAGATACAAACGCACAATTGAGAAGTACATATTTATCAAGTAAACACACGGTGGAAGTAAAACTGTGACGGATTTCTTCCTTTTTAAAGTCCTTTTTACTGTGTGACCAGACCAGAGATGTTGTTCTTTCCACTGGAACCAAACTCATAAATATTTAACCATTAAAATTAAATGGATCCGATCTCTAAGTACTTAACTGTCAACTAAAGGTTAGAAAGAGACATAGGTAGAACCACCAAGAGGTGTCGGCGCAGACAGTAATCTCGACTATTGGATTTAATTGAAATAAATTATTGTTGAATATATTAAAAATATTTTTGGAATAGTTATGGAACTTCTTGGAAATGAAATAGGTCACAGTGTTTAACATTGATTTTTAAGTTCATATTAATCACTCGAGTAATGTTGAGATGTGTAAGCCAACTAGATGAGTTTTAAAGAAAAGTCCCAATTAAAAAGGGACATAACTGCTTAAAAATTTTGGCAAAAGGGTCTTGTGAAAATGAAGCATGTCATCATGAGTGGCATTTATTTTCTGTTTCATATCAATAATTTGAGTAATATAGATAGGTCAGGTCATATACATATAAATAAAAATAGTGAAAGGGGGATAAATGTGAAAATATTTCTGAAAGACTTACAGAGTTTGTTTGCAATGAAGCAGGGCATGAAGTTGGACATCTATTTTAAGTTTCTTATCAATATTAAGTATACAGTTGAGAAATAGCAAAATCAGCCAACTGAATGAATACTCATTAAAAACTTTAAGTGCTACTTGATGGGTGTTCAGTTGAACACTTGTTGCCCTCTGGTACTAAGTCAGAATAAAAATACAATTACAACAAGAGGGCCATGATGGCCCTATATCGCTCACCTGAGTACAAAAGTACTCTCTGCTTGTGGTTTCAGACAAGAAGATTTTTAAAGTTTTGCCTATACAAGTCTATGTAAAATGAAGTGACCCCTGGGGCGGGGCCAATTTTGACCCCAGGAAAATAATTTGAACAATCTTTGTAGAGTTCCAATAGAGGATGCTAAATGCCAAATATCTAAGCTCTAGGCCTTGTGGTTTCAGACAAGAAGATTTTTAAAGTTTTGCCTATACAAGTCTACATAAAATGAAGTGACCCCTGGGGCGGGGCCAATTTTGACCCCAGGGAAATCATTTGAACACTCTTTGTAGAGTTCCACTAGAGAGTGCTAAATGCCAAATATCTAAGCTCTAGGCCTTGTGGTTTCAGACAAGAAGATTTTTAAAGTTTTTCCTATATAAGTCTATGCAAAATGAAGTGACCCCTGGGGTGGGGCCAATTTTGACCCCAGGGAAATAATTTGAACAATCTTTGTAGAGTTCCACTAGAGGGTGCTAAATGCCAAATATCTAAGCCGTAGGCCTTGTGGTTTCAGACAAGAAGATTTTTAAAGTTTTTCCTATACAAGTTTTTATAAAACGAAGTGACCCCTGGGGCGGGGCCAATTTTGACCCCTGGGGAAATAATTTGAACAATCTTTGTAGAGTTCCACTAGAGGATGCTAAATGCCAAATATCTAAGCTCTAGGCCTTGTGGTTTCAGACAAGAAGATTTTTAAAGTTTTACCAATATAAGTCTATGTAAAATGAAGTGACCCCTGGGGCGGGGCCAATTTTGACCCCAGGGAAATAATTTGAACAATCTTTGTAGAGTTCCACTAGAGGTTTCAAAATGCCAAATATCTAAGCTCTAGGCCTTGCGGTTTCAGACAAGAAGATTTTTAAAGTTTTTCCTATATAAGTCTTTGCAAAATGAAGTGACCCCTGGGGCGGGGCCAATTTTGACCCCAGGGAAATCATTTGAACAATCTTTGTAGAGTTCCACTAGAGGATGCTAAATGCCAAATATCTAAGCTCTAGGCCTTGTGGTTTCAGACAAGAAGATTTTTAAAGTTTTTCCTATACAAGTCTATGTAAAATGAAGTGACCCCTGGGGCGGGGCCAATTTTGACCCCAGGGAAATAATTTGAACAAACTTTGTAGAGTTCCACTAGAGGATGCTAAATGCCAAATATCTAAGCTCTAGGCCTTGTGGTTTCAGACAAGAAGATTTTTAAAGTTTTTCCTTTCGGTTGCCATGGCAACCAGAGTTCTGCATGGAATTGATTTCTTTGAACAACTTTGGAAGAGCTTCATGCAAGGAACATCCATGGCAAGTTTCGTCAAAATTGGCCAAGCCGTTTCAGAGAAGAAGTCGTTTGAAGAAAAAGTTGACGACGGACGGACGGACGGACGGACGACGGATGACGGACATCATGCGATCACAAAAGCTCACCATGAGCACTTCGTGCTCAGGTGAGCTAAAAAGGGACGTAACTCCATCTTGACCTTAAGAACTAGCACCATCACAAATGGGTTGTCATGGGCAATTCAATTTCAAAGTTTGATGAAGAAATATTAAAATGGCCAAGTTATAGTTAATTTAAAGTTTTGTTTCAAAATCCAAGTACAAAAAGGGCCATAACTCCATCAAATGTGATCTTGGCCTAAAGAACTTGGCATCATCATAAGCATGTTGTCATAAACAATATAACTTAAAAGATTGATGAAGAAATATTAAGAAACGGAAAAGTTATAGCCAATATTAAGTTTTAATGTTAAAATCAAAGTACAAAATGGGGCATAAGTCCATCAATTGTTACCTTGACCTGAAAACATTTGGCATCATCATTAGTGTGTTTTCATAAGCAATATACATTTATAATATGAAAGTTATAAATATTAAGAAGTGGAAAAGTTATAGCCAATGTTAAGTTTACTTGCCAAAATCCAAGTACAAATAGGGGCATAACTCCATCAAATGTGACCTTGACCTAAAGAATTTGGCATCATCATGACCATGTTGTCATAAGCAGCAGTAATACATGTATTTGAAAGTTTGATGAAGAAAATTTAATATTAAGAAATGTCAAAGTTATAGCAAACTAAGTTTTCGTGACAGAAGAACAGACAGACAGACAGAAACAAAAAGGTACATAACTGTGAAAATGTTCTCGCAAGCGTAAAGTATCTTGTTGGAAATGAAGTAGGTCATGATTAAGGACATTTTTTAAAGTTTCATATCAATCACATGATGCAAAAGTGATAGATCAAGTGAATAAAAACTTTGACATGATCTCTTAGTGAAGACGATGCATAACCCTTAAAATATTATAGGTCTTGGTAAAAGTATTTTAGATAATGATGTAGAAAATGTATTTCAAGTTTTATGTTGATATCTGTAGTACATGTAGTTTCAATGTTATGAATCAAGTGCATCAAATCTCTATAACAAAAACCTGATGTTGAATATATATTCTATGTTTCAAGTTGATATCTTAACGCTTTCCTCCATAGATAAACCTTTATTGCTAGGGCAAACAGTTTAGATCCAGATCAGCCGGCACATCTGTGCCGTCTGATCAGGATCTAAACTGTTTGCTGTTTTATTTGTAAGGTTTTATATGACCAAAATGCAACCATTGCAGATCCTGATCAGACGTCACGAATGTGCCAGCTGGGCACATGCATAAAAATGCATATATATGGAGGAAAGGGTTAAGTAGTTTCTAAGTTACAGGAGCAAGTGTATATTTTGGTTAATGCAAAATTAGGTAAAAAGGGGTTTAACTTAAAAAGTATTGGCAGCAGAGTTATGGGTTATATGTGATTCCTATATAGCCTATATATAATAAATATTGAATCAACAGTCCATGGAAGCTCAGTATCAGTGATGCAGCAGGTTAAATAATGACATCACTCATATAATTTGAGGCTTTTAGCGAAGGAATGAGCTGTTCAAAATAAATTGAGCAAAATAAATGAAAAAGGCTTTGCAGTACAATATAACAATTATTTGGTTTCTTGAAATGGTATGTGTGGATAAATTGCAGGTCTAGGTGTCATATTATCCGATCATCAGGCAAGACCAGCTAATACTCACATACCCTGTCAGGAAACCAAACAAATATACAATGTTTGTACAGATTATGATGACTATCAAATAATTACTAATGGAACATTTATTTATAAGAAAAAATCTAAAATAATAAGATTTTTTACACCAACATTTTATACATAGATTTCATGTTGATAGAACTTTAAAAGAAACATGAAAAAGTACAGGATCTGAAAGGTTTATTGGGGGAAATGCATAAACAGCAATGTGACAAAATTCCAATAACAAATGAACATAACAAATTTTATAAGGCAGACACGAAGTTGACTATTTCAGTTGTACTTTAAAATGTAAAGACTAAATAAAGACATATTATTTGTAAAGAGAAAATTATAATCCGCATATATAAACTGTTATATAAATATTATCATGATAAGCAATACAAGATTTTGGAAATAAGGCCCTTCAGAAAAAAAGTGTTCAGCTTATTAATCCAGCCATTATCCTTAATTAATCTCTCCATCTTATAAGGTACTTTTTTATTTGGCACGAAGACTGAAATGTTTGATCGAAATGTGAAGCAACAAGTGTAGTAAAGGCAGGTGATCTTAAAATGCAGGATCTAATTAACTACAATGTATTTATATCAAAATGGTGATTGTTCAAGTGCTTTGACACATTCTGACTGGTCTGGCTAATTTACTGGCTAACATCTTGCATATTACATCTTTTGCAAGTTATTGAAAAAATTACATCCAAATTGATACAGTACAGTCAATATTGTAATTTAATTGTATTCAGCAATAGCAAAACTATCATTTCATCTATACGCAAGCAATGAGAACATCTAGTGCTGTTGCAATAAAAACGTTAACCAATAAATACACCATTACTGCATGGGTGAACAGTATAGATACAGATCAGCTGACACATCCACACCACTTCATCAGGGCTCAAGGTTATAAAACTGAGATTGGAAACCAGTCTCAAATCTCAAGCATCCGATAAGCTGAAATGACGACTGGTCACCATTTCAGCCAATCAGATGCTTGAGATTTGAGACTGGTTTCCATGCTAAGTTTTATAACCTTGGGCACAGGATGTATACTGTTCACCTTCAGATTTATTAGGTTATATCTGACTAAGTAGTGACAAGTGAAGATCCAAATCAGATGGCATGGATGAGCCAGCTTATCTAGATCGACACTGTTCACCCATGTGATAAAACTTGTTTATTATATACCCATTACTGATTTTAGCATAGTGCAGCATTAATCAGCAAAATTGATACAACTTGTCAGATCAGAATTCCGTATCAGATATTGTCCAGCTTTCCGTGTTCTATGTGACGTCATATACTACGTCACACTAGGTAGTCGTAATTTTCCAGCACATAACAAACTCCAAAAAAGGAAATTTCTGTCACAGTTTTACAAACGTTACGGTATTTTAACGCCATTCATAAATTTTTCTACGCCATTCATTAATTTACTACCGCGTTACTATTTTTATTTCTGCTATTATTTAAACCACGTTTTTGACTTAAATTTTGTTGTTTAGTTTATTTTAATTTGTTTTGAGCGAGAAGGGTATATAATAAAAGGAATATTATGACAATATGCATTCTGTAGGTCGGTATTATTTCTCGTTGCATATGTAAACCACATCACGCTCAACCTTCGGTCTCGAGCGATATTGTTTACATACCCAACTTGAAAAATACGAACCAACAGAATGCATGCTGTTATTATATTCCATTATATATATGTTAAATACTTCCATAAAAATAAAGTGCACATATATATGGGTTTTATTGCATGTGTAAACAATGTAGATCCAGATCAGCCACCACATTCATGCCATCTGATCAGGATCTACATTGTTCACTTTTTGGTCAGAACTTAATTGAATCAAAAAAGGTGAACAGTGTAATATCCAGATCAGAAGACAGCAATGGATAACAGCCACATCCCATGTAGAAAAGGATTAACAAACTTGCATTTAAAATTCAAAATTAGTCCTTTTCTCAGTGGACATTTGAAATCCATTACAGGCTGGTATTTGTGTAGTTCTCAAACTACAGGATTTTTAGAACTTTAGTTTCTGTTTGGACAAAGTTTTGAAAAAAATCAAAAGCAGACTAAACATCTGGCTTTGGGTTAACTTCTGAACACAAAATACTTATACAGTAAATGATTCTTTGAGCTGGTTATCATCTGAGCAAATAAACCTTTTACATTTAGCCTACACCTGGTAATATGCCTTGGCGGAAAGGAATATTGCTTTTACATGAAACAGGACAGGGCTGGAAAAATACAGTAGCCCGACGTCCCAGACTAGTCAAAAGGCCAATTCGGGCTACTGAATGATTGTCTGAAATCTAGTCCCGGACAAGTCATTAATCGATATCCGGACAAGTGACAAATACACAGAGTGTTAGTATTAAACAGCTGATTAGCCTAATCAACAGCATGTGCGGCACATCAAATGTCCCTACCGACCCCCCGTGGAGTCAATTAATTGTTGCATCAATTGCTTCTATACTCTAATAAACTGTCTAGAATATTGGTACAGTAGTTATTCCTATTATAACCAGGTGATTAAAATAAAAACAAAAATTAAGCAAAACATTGTAAGTTTATACAATATTTGGCTTGTCACATATTTAACAATTTGCCGGTATCACACGTTTTTAACAAAGTACTCTTTACTAGAAGCATTCATATTCGAAAAGGAAACTTTTAAGCCACAGAAAACAGGAACATTTTATAAATTATGAAAATTGCTCACTTTCTGGATAAAATTTGTACGATTTTTTTCACCAATGTTTCTGTTAACTAGTGAGTTGGATTTGAATACATTTAATGTCTTAAAACTGCTAAAATTACATGGAAAACTCAAGGAAACATGTTGTTAACTTGATTTCACTGGAAATCACCACCGGTGAGTGTATGCATTTTCGGACAGCAATAATTTCGGATACGTTATGATTTCCTCAACTATTCTGAGGTTTTTTATTATTTTTGTAAGTAACATACAAATTTTGACTATCATAATCATCGGCCAAAAACTTACATTCATTATCACATAGAGAAATATGGTTTGTGTGTGTGTGTGTGTGTTTGTGGGTCGGGGGCAGTGTTGCACGCAAATTGCTAACAAAACATTAATTTTAATGTAATACATAATTTTAAATAAGAATAAAACTCAAGCATTACAATGCATTTTAGCCTAGATAAATTACTCACAAATGTGTACTAGCAATCAGAATGTTTAGTGTGAAACGAGTGAACAGCATTGCAGGACAGGTCATCCAATTTTCCCGACAAGTCATTTTTGGTAAGATGACTAGTCCTGGACAAGTGACTTTTAAAAATATTTTTCCAGCCCTGCAGGATGACTAGAACTATATTGCACATACTGGTTAATATTGGTCAATTCTCATTTGATAAAATTCTGGAGTTAACCATTTCCTCCATATATACACCTTTATGGTGTGGACGAACAGTGTAGATCTAGATCAGCACCTTTATCTGTGTGGTACTGATACTGACGTTGATATTCTAATCAATACACAACACCAACATCTACATGTCTACATTTTATAAAGCAGATATAACCCTTACTCCATATATAAGTGGTTAAATGAATGTGTGCCATCAGTGTAGATCCAGATCAGTCAGCACATCTGTGAACAGTGCATATCCTTATCATATTAAGCAGATGTCATGCTGATCTAGATCTTCACTGTTTGCCCACAAAATAAATGTTATATAAGGAGGAAAGGAATATCTCCACAAATTTATCAAATGAGAAACCATTTTGGTTTGTTTATTTTAAGTACATTTTTTGACAGACATTAAAAGCAGCAGAATATATATTTCACATTAACTGCATTATTGATTTGGTGATCATCAGCATTACTGTTTCAATATAATCCAGCATACATGTAATTAAAAAATATAATTTTTATACTGACATTTGATGTTTGCAAATGAACTTTCTTAATTTTGATAAAATATAATTGAACCCTTTCCTCCATATATATGCATTTTTATGCATGTGCAACCAGTGTAGATCCGGATCAGCCTGCACATTCATGCCATCTGATCAGGATCTGTACTAGTCGGATTTTGGTCAGAAATAACTGACCAATCAAAAAAGCAAACATGGCTGGATCTACAATGTTTGCCCATGCCATAAACGTAAATGGAGGAGTGGGTAAATCAAATCAGAGTCAAGGAACTTTTACAACAGTAAAAGTCTTGATAATATTTGATCACACCTTGTATTTTGAATTAAATCTGATTATTATAATGAATAATACACTTATCTAGCTTCTTAGAAGACATTTTGAAATCACTGTGATAAATTCATGTCACCATGATAAATTCAAGATACAATTATATTGTTTTTTTCCTTTATATCACATGTAAATTTATATCAATTCATATCTGAGCCATTTTCAACCAAACATCGGGTTGAATCAAGTTGCTGCATTTAGAATACAACAATTCTTACTCTGTATATCAAAAAAATTACTTCACTTGTGAGACATTTTTTCTATCCAACTTCGTGTTAAATCAAGGTAAAAGTTAGGTCCATGTGACCCATAATCTAAATATGTTCGTTTGGGAATTTTCTTTCTTACAGCTGGTTCAATCTGTGTCCCTTCATGCCACTCGTTAAATGATGTTATGGAGATCACACTTGGTTTAACACTAAGCGCCCTTGAGAAGGCTTCATTATAATACTGTCCGTCCAGTCTGTTACGCGTGTTCCCAGCATTCCAGGGTCTAACCTCCGTGTCGATGTAACCTGGTCCTACACTTGGAATGAACAGAAGCCCTTTGGAATTCGCAAACTGAGCCAGGTGTGGCCATTCTTTCCATGTACTGCCATACGTGAACTGGTTTGTTGCAAAGTATGTGTAGAAGCCGTCAAAACCAGAATCCACTATATGATCCTTGTGTTTCATTTCCACAAGGAGACCTATAAATATGGCATCAAGGTCAGTACCTCGGACAGTTTCGTTGCTTTTTGAAGAGAAAATTGTGTTCCAGTCTGAGCTGTCGACTAAATAGGAATCATACAGGTATATTAGTGGTAGGTTCTTTTTGTTTCCCAGACTGGTTCTGTAGAATGCTGGATGTTGGCCATACATGGCCATGATGTACCTCAAGTTCTCCCTCATGGTCACATGATTGCGACCTTTGTAGGGCTCTACATGGACTGCAACCTGAAATATACAGGCAGTAATTTACTACTAGTATTATGTCGAAATATCCAACAACAATAGGGATGTAAGGATTTACAGCTGATTCTTGACAAGAAAACTTTAAAACTTTACTCCATAGATATAGTAGATGTATGGGCTAACAGTGTAGATACAGATCAGCTGGCACATTCAGGATCTTTACAGTTCATTTGAAATTCATTAGGCTATTTCTGACTAAAATGGCTTATCTGGATCTACACTGGTCATAGACAAGTGGAAAGGTGTATATATAAGTAAACGGTTAATGCAACAAAAATGATAAAACTGGTTGCACAAAGTGAAAAGTTGTATAATATATAGAGTAAAGGGTTAATGCAACAAAAAATTACAACAGTTTAATGTCAACAGCTATGAATTACAAAATTCACTAATGATATAGTGTGACTTTCTGATCTGTGCTTTTCTATTAATAGATATTTGGACCCCCAACAATGGGTTATTTTCTATTCTAACACGACTTGATGTTTTTCCCATTGAATTTGCTGTGAATTATTACACAATCATTGACCGTGCGTGGGCACGGCTATTCCTAAATATCGATCGGTATAAAATTATCACGTGACAATTGTATTTTTCACTGGGATTTAATTTCGCGCATTTAAGTGAGCAAATAATACGCAAAAGTTTTACCCGTGCGTAATATGATGATACCACAGTAATAGAATAGTATTTATTTTATATATTTAGATAAAATACTATAATTATTTTCCGCTATTTTGCGGCAACGTTAAGGTGACGTTAACGAGCCATTTTAACGAAGTCACGTCATTTCCGTTGTTTACATGTTATTTCCTGGTGCAGTATTAAACCGTTGGAATGACAAATACGGTTCGAACGACCACTGGAGAGTGCTGGATGCGTGGTTGGATGGTCATGTATTCATTTTTTTATTCAATCTTTGAATTATTATCAGTTTTTATACGCCTGTTTGAAAAACGGGACATATTATGGGAACACCTGCGGCGGGCGGGCGGGTTGGTGGGCTGCGTCCACAGGGTTTCCGCTCTCTAAGTCAAAGAGTTTTCATCAGGTCTTTATCAAACTTGGTGAATATGTTGGTGTGCATAATGTCTCGACCAAGTTCTATAACTAGCCAAATCCCCCCAGGCACTCCTGAATTATGGCCCTTTAATTGTCCAAAATTTGGGTTTCCGCTCTCTAAGTCAAAGAGTTTTTGTCCTGTCTTTATTTATCCCCCCGCCAATTTATCCCCCCACCAAAGGCGAAGGGGATATTAGAAATGCCCTTCATCTGTTAGTACGTCCGTGCGTCAGTCCGTCCGAAACAATTTTGTCCGGAGCATAAGTCCAAAACTACTCGAGGGATTTTATTCAGACTTCATACACTGACAGAGCACATTGGTAGGTAGTGCAGTGTGCAAGAACAATAATTCTACCTTGCCTATTTTTAGGGTTATTCCCCTTTAACATATTTACTTGATAAAATTTTGTCCGGAGCTTAACTCCAAAACTTCTTGAGGGATTTTTTTCAAATTTCATACACTGACAGAGCACATTGGTAGGTAGTGCAGTGTGCAAGTGCAATAACTCTACCCTGCCTTTTTTTAGAGTTTTTCCCCGTTATCACATTTACTTGATAAATTTTGTCCAGAGCATAACTCCAAAACTACTAGACGGATTTTATTCAAACTTCATACTGAGTTGGAAAATACTGCTCCCAATAATGTTGTCATTTCCATTGAATTTACCACAAATATGACGGGCGTATTTTGTGTCAGTTTGGCACTCTTGTTGAATTATGGAGATGTTTAGGGAGTAAACAATAACTGCCGACCTTATAACCCATTTGCGTTTATTACAACGCGCTAAAATTGAGTAATGATTATTTCGCTTATTCAGTCAGATATGTCGTGTTAGAATTGAAATAATCAATAGTTTCCGGTGATTTATCGCAGGATAAATCACGGGGCGTTGTTCAGCTGCATAGATATATATCACTCGGGGCTGCGCCCCTTGTGATATATCCTTACGCACCTGAACTCCGCCCCGTGAATTATCCTGTGATAAATCACCTGTAGCTATTGATTATTTCTTAAATGTCACTCACATCTAATAATGGTCAAGTTCAACAAATAATTTCAAGAGATTTAAGCACTAACTTTTTAGGAATGTAACTGTGGAGCTGTTCAAAAGAATAAGCTCACAGGTCATAATAGCATGATATAAACAGATCATTCCGGTACTAAAGTAAGACTATGATGAAGAACTATAGTAAATGACTGCTGGCTGTATTTCATAAAGTTTGCTTAATTTAAGCTTTAAGGTCAGAATAAGGTGGTTCAAAAGTAGAATACTACCAATCTGCTTGCATGAAGAATCTGCATCAACTGAAATCGATTTTTTTTTTATTTGGTCCGACAGTAGTTTTTCTGCAGACCTTGTGCAATACCATTAAACATTTTCTTGTGAAAATGACATGAATGTCATACATATTTGATACAGTATTTAAATTCATAGATGCCACATTGTTTATACTGTGAGATGAATGCAATGTTAAACTGACTACAAAAAAAACCCATACTTTCTGTTCAAAGCAACCATTGCTGTATACAACTTTTGCATGGTAGTCGGTGCTGTTTTAAACTGAGTGCAGTCACTCACCTTCAAGCTATATTTGTTTGCAGCATTCAATAAGTGAATCATCACAGAGTCTGGTTCCCGGCCCTCATTGTCAGCATCCCCAGGTGGGTACCAGGATACCACAATTACACCTGACAAAAGCAAAAGACATTGTGAATAATTGGTATTACCTTCAGCAGATATTTGTGAGCCGCATCCAGAATTGAAGGCATCAGAGTGTCTGGACCCTGGCTTTCAGACATGTCGGAATCTCCTGCTGGGTACCAGGACACCACTACTACACCTAGCAAAAAAAAAAGCGGGTCAATTTAGGCCAAATGATCAGAATTTACAGACTATTGTGTCTGCTCTAGAATTTTAGGTCTTTTGCAGCCCATGAAGTTTCACCTAAATCACTGGGAAAAAGAGGATTGTAAATTTGCTTGTTTCTATTTGTTTTTTACGTCCTCTTTTATTATCATGAAGTGATAAAATTTTATGTCAGTATGGTGCCTATGAAAAAAGTTCTACAAGTTGAACATGTACAAAAATCTGTACTGCAATAATCAGTCATAAAAACAACGTTCTAACAGGGCATTCAACTTATCTCTAAATGAACTTCAACAAAACATCTCAACCCCAAACGTTGATCGATAATTAACAAATTTTAATACTTGTCACGAAAATGTATTCCTTAAAAAAGAATTCACATAGTTTGAACCCTTTTCTTCATTCTCTGCATGAGCAGACAGTGTGGATGCAGATCAGCCAGCACATCTGTGCTGTCTGATCAGGATCTGCACTGTTAGCTTTTTGGTCAGAAATAACCAAACAGATCAAAAAGCACAGTGTAAATCCTGATCAGATGGTACAGATGCGCAGGGCAGGCTGATCTGGATATACTCTGTTCGCCCATGCCAAATAGGTGTACATATTGAGCAAAGGGTTAAGACACATACTTTACAGGAACCTACCTATGCCTGCATATCTCATCATCTGCATATGAAGATCTATAACTTCGTTATCACGTGAGCTGTAAGCCCCCAGGAGAGGATAAAAGTTGGAGCCTACGTCATCAGGTGGTCTGTGGGTGTAGTTTGGCCATTTCTGCGCTTCCTTCTTATTCCAGTGTGGTATATAGGGATGATTCCAGTGAAGGTATTGTCCATCATGATCCGGAGCACCATACCACGGATAGTAAAAGGCATGTACTTCATAGCATGGGGGTATTGTTACCTCCCTTAGTTGTGACAACACATTTGCAAATTCTGCATATTTTGAAGGTATTGTTAATTCACTGTTGGTATTTGACTCATTTAGTTTCACTTCAAAACGGTCATTAGATGTATTTTGCATTTTTAAATTTGTGTTAAACACAGCAGTTGTTGTTAAGTTATTTTGTGGTGTCAGTCTCTTGTGTATAAACACTGGCAAAATATTATGTGGGTGCACCTGGATGTCAAAATCCCCATTTTTGTATATTACAGTTTTATTGAGTGAAATCCCTTGATATAAGTGAACATTATGAACCATGTTCAACAAATAAATTCCATAGAGTACACTCCCACATATACATACAACAATACAAAGCTTGAAAATTTTGGATGTTTTCTTGGATAACTTCATAGTTTGAGCAAATTTATTTTCATCAGAATAATACTTGATTAGACAGTGGTCACATCACACTCTTTTTCTATCACAGACACAAAATAATTCCAAAAAAGAAGTACATACAATACTGCAGTCAAAGCACTAAATGGACTTCTATTGTTATGGTCAAATCAGTTCAAATATCACACCTAGCATGAGCAAATCATTTTTTGTCGACACAGTTATCACACTCTTTTTCTATCACAGTAGTTCTGGTCAAATCAGTTCAGTTATCACAGTCGCAAATAAATTAAATATCACAGGTGAAAAATCTTCAGAGAGTTGTATATAGTTTATACTGATATGTTTGAGTACAGGTACTGATTCAAGCGCACTGCAAATGATTTCAAGGAATGACAAAACCAATGCTGTTAATCCATGATATCCATGTAGCATTATACTTCAGCACAAGATACCTGTAATTACTGATATTTGCGAATCCTTCCGAGGAGACCATGTTCTTCACAAAGGTGTCATTCTCGCCTGCAATGAAGTATTATAAACACTTAAATGCACATTATTTTCTTAAAAAATCCATCAGGCCGTTACATGGTAATCACAAAATGTTTATTAAAAATTTTTGTCCAAATATCAAGCAACACTTAATAAGTGCGCCAAATTTCCATAAAATACACGTCAGACTATGGAAGTTGCTAATTTGGTTATGTTTAGGCAACTAAGGGCAATAACTCTAGAATGAGTTAGCGGATCAGGCTGGTTACCTAACAACAATAATGCCAATAAAGTAATTATTTCAAGTTAATGGCCACTATTCAAGAGAGACGGAAGCAATCTGGCTAGTTATCAAAGATGTGATATGGTGTCCATACAGATTCTGGCTACCGGTAAGTTTGATGAATAATTTGGATTAAGGAATTTCAAGTTACAAAGCTGACATTAATAATTGGACCAAAATAATTGCAATTGAATGGCCATAACTCTGCACAAACTGCTGCAATCTGGCCAGTTTTGTAAAACTGGATAAAGGCTTTCCAAGACTTCAGAGAGAAGACACTGATATAAGTTGGTAAAGAATCAGCCATTAATGGGCCATTACCCTAAAATTATTAAAATAACCTTGCTGGTTTTCCAACTTGGTTGAAATATAACACCAATATACATTCAAATTTGGTGAAGATTGGGTAAATGTTTTCCAAGCTAGAGAGTTAACAGTTCTAATTTGGTCAAGTATCAGCAATAAAAAGGGTCACAACTCTACAGTTACCTCAGCAATTTGGCTGCTTATCAGACTTATCCTATATATTATGGCCATAAACATTCTGAAAAATTTTGTTGATGACTGGTTAAAAATTATCTAAGTTATCTTTCACTTTAAACTTATGTACCAGCTGATAACAGATAACAGGAGTTCCATTTGACCCGGGAGATGACCCTTGAAATTTCCAGAAAGCCTTATTTTGACCCCTTGGATTTTAGCTGATGGGTCATTGTTTCCTTAAATTTGTTGTATTTTTGGCTTTAGTTAAAATTGAGAAAAACCCTTAAAAATGGACAAAATGACCCTTGACATTCAGCATCTAGTGGAACCCCTGGATAATAATAACACAGATATAATTCTGTCTGGTAATAAAAGACAGACAAACCACTTAGGCAAAAAAATATACCATAATAAATCTTAAAGCAAACAGTGTAAAAAGCAAAAGGTATTTAACGTTGCATCAATTAAGCTGTTAACCATTTGCAACAATTATATACCTTACCCGCCGGCAGTTTCACCTGCACTCATACACAGCTGGGTCAGCTAAGACAATGGTGAAGTGCCTTGACAAAGGACATAACATAGTGACTCCAGTGAGAATTGCACCCAGCCAGTTCTAACCCACTCAGCTACTTTGTCCACACTCATTCAATTCACACAAAATAAATGCTCTGGTCTCATAAAAAAAGAGTCCATAGCTTCAGCTGTGAAATTTTGTAATCTCTCCACCCTAACACCCTATCCGATGGGGCTATTGTAAGGTGAACATAAGGCCTACATGTAGGCCTAGAGTAGAGTAGAGTAGAGTAAATTAAAGTATAGCCAATCACCCCCATCCCTGGTCCTTATTTGACACTTTGTCACTGTACAATGTACTGTACATGCTCATGATGCTGTGCTCTGTTGACTGACACAATAACCCAAGCCCATGATTGTATCTTAAGACAAAAATGGATCTCTAATTTTAAAATACAAACGGTCATAATTTAAAGCAAAACAAACTTATTTACCAAAAACTAAATAGAACCTGCCCGGTACCCAATTTTCAAGCGAGCCTGGAAAAAGTATCTCTTTTGTAAAATACGTTTTGATTGGTTATTTGTAAAAAAAGATTGTCAGATTGTCCAATGAAATGATTTGTACAAGTCGACATTGATTCTCATGATATCCGCCATTTTCTCCCACGCCGAAGAATGCAGTAGCGATTTTGTTAAAAGTTCAAGCAAATGCTCAAGAATCTTTCTTATTTCTAAGGTGTTTGTTAACCAGTAACCAGGATGGAGGCCGTTCGAGCTTTCAACAATGAGGTAATGATTCTCATCTTTGAAATGGATGTAACGTACAGTTTTAAACGACCACGCCGATAAATTTCGTTTTGTGTCCTTGTCACCTGCCTAGATTAGCAACATTTCAAACAATGAATTTAAACAAATCCGTTAATTTTCTTACTTTCCTTGGTTTTGTATGTGTTTGCCATTTTAATATTTAAGGATTTATTCTCGCACAGCTTAGAGTTTTAATGATGATATTTGAAAACGGTTTTTTTTAAGGAAGAGGGGGAGATACCGGTCAGAAGGGGAAAAACACGCGAAAAAATACAAAATTGGGAAAAATTTAGTTTATTATATCCTCTTACTTGTATAAGCTAAAGTGCAATGTTTATACTGACTGTTCTTATGAAATCCAAAATTTATTTTCTAGTTTCTTTTTAATTATGGGAGTGTCTCCTCGACCGGCTGCCGGTCGAGGAGAATATACACGTAGGATTGTCTCCTCGACCAGCTCCGGTCTCAACAACGGGAAGTGGGTACTTCCGTACAATCGATAATTTTATCGCGTTTTAAAATGTTTTTTGAAATAAACAAACTTTTCAATATTCAGTTACTTTATGTGTTAAAATATACAAAACTACCATCATAATAATTTTGTTTTATGTTACTTTTATCAGTTTTCTCAGTTAAACATTGGGATTCAGGGTTTTTTTCCTTAAACTGACGCCGATAGTCGGCGTCTTCCCCAGGAAAAAAAATTCCCCAACGAAAATTTTGTCCCCAACGAAAATCACTTTCCCCCTAGTAAAGTGATAATTTTTTAGTAAAACGTCAAAGGAAGTTTAATTTATAGTTACGCTTAATCTTTTTCATCCAAAATCTGCACAATTTTCACGAACATTTGTTAGAAATTAGGTACATGCGCAACCTAGTATTATTTGTCGAAAGTTACTTAATTTAGATTTGCTACATCACAGACACTGTATCCTGGTCGTCAACTTAAACCTTACTGGTACTGGATTATCGTCGTATTGGGAATAAAGGCATTCTGCCTGCCATTTTAAAGTGGATTTTACAACAGTTGAGTACTGTTTGCGAGCGTACGGCCGTAAATTACGGCTAAAATACGACTCGTCTGCCGAATTTCTCGTCCCGCAGATTTCCGAAATAGAAAATCACAACCATCAACGTAGACAGTCGTAGTAAATTTAAACCCCGCCTATAATCTTTCAGGTCACACCGTTTACGATTAGATAGTAAAAAATGTTTTGCTAAAAGAGTAAGCTCCGCCCACTTTAAAAATACCAACCAGTCGAGTAAACTCATGCGCGCGCCAGTTTAATTATCGCCAAGGAATGTATTCTGACACCGGGCAAAAAAGAATCTGTTGTTTTGATAATTGACAATTTATTGAAGGTTAACTGAGTAAATTGCTAGTTGTTGTATATTGTCTTCGTCGTGCTTTTAAACGGATGCGGCTTGTTTGCACTGTAAGGTAAAATGGACGACGAATAATGCAAAATACGAACAAGAGAATTACGGCGCCATGTTCTGTCACAAAAATACGAATGAGGTGAAACACACATTCAGAACTGTGCTGGGCAATCATTTTTGTACCAAGAATTTTATATCCCGTATCTTCCGGAGTATTCATTGTACAAATTTACGATGTGACTCACAACTACAGTAAAAATTAATTATCGCGACATTTTAAAGTCAAAATACCGTGTGTACCGTTGTATAAGCATGTGCGTATTAGGGTGGGGGGGGTCAATGAAATTGCCCGAACCGTCCTTTTGAGCAGCAATATTTAATTTTCTTGGGGAATTCAGCAATTAAGTCGGAAATTATCAATAACTACCCAAGCACTGATCTAAACAAAAGATTTCTTGAAATCTTGCATCTGAAATTATTTTGATTCAAAACACACAATTAATGGATACATTTGAAGCAGGCTCCAAAAGTGAGCAAGTATAAATAAACTAATTCTTGCACTGTTTAAGAACAGATAACAAAGAGATATGCCTCTGTATGGTAAATAGACTGCTTGGTAATGAAACATAAAGTAAAAAAAAAGTCAGAAGCATAAACTTGAGTATAAACATTCACTGCAGCTAATACAAGTAATAAAACTAAATTTTCCCCAATTTTGTATTTTTCACGCATTTTTCCCCTTTTGACCAGCGTCCAGCATCTTCCCCTCTTCCTTAAAAAAAACCCTGGGATTGCAGCGTTAGCTTTCATATAAAAGGTTGATAAAAAAATAAAAAAATCACATATAAGTACTACCATTAGATAATTTTTATTATAACTTACAAGTTATTTTAAATGAAATAAAAAAAAAAGTATTTGCTTATTTTAACTTTTACCGTTGTAAAACAATTTTTTTCTCAATACACATACTTTTTGACAGAAATCTTCAGTCATTTCAATCTGATATATTTTAGCGTCTGTTTGCTTGCATTAGATGTACGCTTAAAATCTTTTAACAACCATCTGTCACAAAATGCCTCAACATACATCTGGATTATTAGCGCATTACTCCAAAAGTGGAAATAAAAAATGGTAATTGAAGGCACGTGGTCTTCATTCAAATGCGAATATGTTCTTTAAATCAGTCAGTGGCACAAATACAAAGGGTCTTTATCGACATGTTGTCTTAAATTTCAGATGGTTGTCAGCGTAGGTTGAACTGTATTTATCCCACTGACTGGTTTTAAGCACAAATTAACCTGTGAACAAAGACAACCTGTCTTCAAAGACCACTTTTGAATTGTCTCTTGAATGTTCTTGTAAACATGTTTAACAACGCGTCAAACTTGAATGAAAATCTTTTATTTCGAGAAAAGTATGAACACGTAACATACAAATGTGAGTATAACACTTAAGGTGGGTCGATACCTTTGACGGTAAAATATAAAAGTTGTCCGATCATTTTGAAATTTGGCAGGTTGATAGAGTTTGACGTCCCGCGTTGCATAGCAACGTCAGTATTCCTCTGACGTCACGTAAATCACCGTAAACGCGCCCCCTAGCGGCGTTCTTCTGGAATCATCACGCCGGTCACTTATTTGCATATAACTTTATTGTCTGTCATCCGATAGTTATTCTGTAAATTTTGTTGTGTAGATAATTAAATTCTCTTTCCGTCCATATCTTATTCTTAGTGTTTGATTCATTATAAATGAGCCGTATTTATTCCGAATGGCCGGAGCGGCGTGTAAAACGTTAACTTATTGCAGACGAGTTTTTCATAGTTTTTGTAAAAATAAGAAAAACGGTACGGTGAAAGTTTTTCAATTTTTGATATGTTACTGTTGATGTAGAAATTAACAGAATGACAAAATAAAAAACATACCTAAACGATCTAGTTTTCTTGCAAAATAGGCTCGAAAAACGCCAACGCGGGTAAAAAAGTGACGTTTCATCGATTGCTTATTTGCATATAACTTTATTGTCTGTCATCTGATTTTTTCCCTGTAAACTGCGTTGTTTAGAAATTAAAAATATCTTTCTGTACATATATTTTGCATTGTACTTACTTAACGAAAATTGTTTCATGTGCGCGTACCAGCGCGTAAAAAACGTTATTTTAACAGACGCGTTTTTAATAAATCTGTAAAAAAATTAAAAATCGGTACGGTGAAAGTGTTTTAATTTTCGTTATGTTACTGCTAAAGTTTGAATATATTAAATAACAAAAAAAGGTATCTTAACGATTTAGTTTTCTGGTAAAATAGGCTCAGAAAAGTCCATTGCGGGTAAAAACATTGACGTTTCAGCATAGCACTTCGATTGCTTATTTGCATATAACTTTATTGTCTGGCATCTGATATTTTCCCGTGAACTGCGTTGTGTAGTAATTAAAAATATCTTTCAGTCCATATATTAAAAATTTAAATTTGGTATTGTTTTTAATTGATGATCAATTTGACAAATATGTTCCATATGCCCGTACCGAAGCGTAAAAACGTTATTTTTAGCACATGCGCTTTAAATAAATTTGTAAAAAAATCAAAAAAATCGGTACGGTGAAATTGTTTTAATTTTTGATATGTTACTGTTTAAGTTCAAATAAATTGAATAACACAATAAAAAACGTACCTAAACGATTTAGTGTTTTGGCAAAAGGCACTGAAAATGCCATTGTGGGTTAAAAAATCACGCTTCAACATAGTATACAATAAGTACACCGTGGTATTGGACAGCGGGCTTAGCAGTTACATTTGTATTCCTAATAACCGTTCTACATGAGGACGAAATGAGCGTCGCAATTTATCGTGTTTGTTATTTGTTCTTTAAATGTTGTGTGCTTTATTTCAAATGTTGTGTTGTCATTTATTAAAATAATTAAAATACAGTATTGCCTGGTATATGCTATACCAATATAGTTAAATTTGAAGTTACTAAACTTGCAACCGGTTATGTGTGATTTCATCCATTATGCGTAATTGAATGTTGCCTAAAAGATGGTTAGATAAAGAATCAATGCTCTTAATTTAATAACTTTTATATGTTCAGTGAATCTAATCATATTATATCGCTGCAGATAAAATTAAAGTTACAGTTCAGGAATCCAATCACTATCAATGTACAGTGTGCCCATCCGTTACCGCGCGAAAACGGCAAAGTCGTGTCGGATCCAGGAATTTCTATCTATCAGCCAAGACATTTGAAACGTTAAACACGTTTTGTTTCGGATACAGGAGAGATCAGTTACTAGACTAGCACATGGAAAGGCAAATACATATATGCAAGAATTTTTAAAACGTGAGTTTTCCGAACCCATTGTCGACAAATTTCGGCGGTTTCACCGAATAATTGAGAAAACGATAGAAATGTTGAGGACATCGACCAATGAGCATTAGCTTATTTCTAGGAGATCATCCCGCACTAGGTTGTTTTCTCTGGAAATATTTCAATCTGATTAAAATCATCTCCTGAAAACCGCTACGCTATCAGAATCTGACGACGAGTAACTAAAACGTGGTTTTATCACTAACCCTTTGAACCAATCAGATTGTCGCCTACAATATCGCAAAAGTGAAAGTAAACATACTATTTAAACCATGGAATGTGTTGACAGTCTGCGTAAGACATATTTAACTGAAGATATATATATATGTGTGTTTAATATGTGGTATTGCATTCATTTCTTAAGTATTGACATCTTTTGCGAGCGTTATAAATCATGCTTCCTGTGTTGACAATTTCTAAAAATAGTAATCGGAGAAAACCGCTATAACTTATGTCCGGTATCTGCGGGCCGTCATCAGATCTAACATTTTGTTAGATCTGACTTTAGTGAGATTGGAAATGTTTATAAGTATATTAAAAACAACGATTTTCCGCAAAAATCAACAAGGAGTTAATCGGAAAATTCGGGATCCGATCATATTTGTCGTGTTCGGTGGCTTTCAAAGTTCCCTTTTCATCTGTTGCTATTTTCGCGCGGTGATATTGATAGTGATAGAGTCCTGAATTTTATCTACAGATGTATGATATGATTCGTGGAGCATACAAAAAGTAATAATGATTAAAAATATAAATTATAATATTATATCTACCCTTGTTTCAGTCATTCAATTACATATAATGGATAAAATCATACTTGTACATATTATTACTGTAAATTATAGTAAATTTAAATTTAACGATATTGGTGTAGCGTATACATTCTGTATTTGATTGTATTTTAATAAATGACAATACAATTTTTGAAATGAAGCATACACCATTAAAATAACAAAATACGAAAAGATAAATGGCGATGACAATTTCATGCTCCTACAAAACGGCTATTACGTGACACCGCTAAGCACTCTGATCAAGACCACGCAGTATTTATCATACGCTGATGTATGTTGAAGCGTAACATTTTTCCCGCAATGGCCTCTTCCGAGCGTTATTGCTAAAAAAAAATAAAGCGTTAAGATACCTTTTTTACTTTGCTTTGTTATTCAATTCATTTTAACTTCAACAGTAATATATCAAAAATTAAATTACTTTCACCGTACCGTTTTTTTTTATTTTTACAAAATTAATTTATTAAAAACGCGTGTGCTAAAATGGTTTTTACGTGCCGGTACGCGCATATGGAACAAATTTGTCCAATTTTTCATGAATGAAATACAATGCGAAATAAATGAACAAAAATATATTTTTAATTTCTACACAACGCAGTTTACGGGGTAAAAATTTGATGACAGACAATGAAGTTATATGCAAATAAGCAATCAAAGTGCTATGCTGAAACGTCAATTTTTTACCCGCAATGGACTTTTCCGAGCCTATTTTACCAGAAAACTAAATCGTTAAGATACCTTTTTTATTTTGTTATTCAATTTATTCAAACTTCAGCAGTAACATAACGAAAATTAAAACACTTTCACCGTACCGATTTTTTAATTTTTTACAAAGTTATTAAAAACGCGTCTGCTAAAAAAACCGTTTTTTACACGCCGGTACGCGCACATGAAACAAATTCGTCCAATTTTCGTGAAGTAAGTACAATGCAAAATATATGTACAGAAAGATATTTTTAATTTCTAAACAACGCAGTTTACAGGGAAAAAATCAGATGACAGACAATAAAGTTATATGCAAATAAGCAATCGATGAAACGTCACTTTTTTACCCGCGTTGGCGTTTTTCGAGCCTATTTTGCAAGAAAACTAGATCGTTTAGGTATGTTTTTTATTTTGTCATTCTGTTAATTTCTACATCAACAGTAACATATCAAAAATTGAAAAACTTTCACCGTATCGTTTTTCTTATTTTTACAAAAACTATGAAAAACTCGTCTGCAATAAGTTAACGTTTTACACGCCGCTCTGGCCATTCGGAATAAATATGGCTCATTTATAATGAATCAAACACTAAGTATAAGATATGGACGGAAAGAGAATTTAATTATCTACACAACAAAATTTACAGAATAACTATCGGTTGACAGACAATAAAGTTATATGCAAATAAGTGACCGGCGTGATGATTCCAGAAGAACGCCGCTAGGGGGCGCGTTTACGGTGATTTAAGTGACGTCAGAGGAATACTGACGTTGCTATGCAACGCGGGACGTCAAACTCTATCAACCTGCCAAATTTCAAAATGATCGGACAACTTTTATATTTTACCGTCAAAGGTATCGACCCACCTTAAACTTCTAAATAGAAACTATAAATGTGAAACATGAATATTAAACAGTTTTGATACCTAAAACAACTGATTTCCCGGCACTCAGTCCGTAACAAATTGTAAACGAAGATCATTTTTATGGGGATCCTTTTCGCTAATGTAAGTAACTCCTCATGTGAGTAATAAGTAAATTAACGTGTTTTGATTGTATTATATAGTGCAAAACTTCGGCATGCAATTGAGCATTTTAATAGTCTTGTGTGGTCCCTGCGACGCATATGACAAATTTAATAAGATACATACCTCGTTTGTTGTTTTTTTCATCGCTGTATGATTTAAATTTCCTTCTCCCGTGAATACAACTGAGAGTCAATTTGCTAAACTTAATTTCCTCATTAAAGATTTTCTTTGGTGCCCGCGCTTTGGCTTCAGCAACTGATCTTGAATCTCTTTTGTACCACTGCATATTGTCTTGTTTTTGGTTTTTAACAATTTTTACTTTCAAACTATCATAATCAAGTTTCTCCAATTTGAAATTTGATAGACATTTTGAAACTGGTGAATGAAAATTCTGGGGAAAAACTTTAGCACAGATAATATATTCCGACATCCGTGTTTATTATTCCGCTTAAAAATACGATTCAAATCTAGAATCAACCCAGAATAATTGTGCCAATATGAAATTGTTCTTTAATTTGGACCAAATGATAGACATATCTGTTGTATTTTATTGAGTAACAACAAACAATAGACTAAGTCTAATTACCAACCCTGTGAACGGCGGCATTTAACAAAGCTGCTGCGACGTATTTAACTGCAAACTGAG